>CM038621.1:60846480-61103980 GCA_021554675.1 Leuciscus idus
TCAGTAGCGCCACCTTTAGTCATAAGTGGGGGGGTTAGTTTTATCAACAGCGACAAAACTTGGTATGTGTATTGTTCTCATCAAGACGGACAACTTTCTAATTTACATTAACGATCTCCGACCAACAGGAAGAGAGATATTTTGGTTTGAATGTGGATTTTCTGAAGAATTTTCTCTCCCTCTCTCTGTGTCTCTGTGTGTGTGAGGGGAGGGGGGATTTGACTATTGCTTTTATATTGTTAATCAAGGTTTCAGGGGCTTTTGGGGTCCTTAACGTGCTCAAAAACTCTTGAAACTTTACATACAAGTCGGAACCCCCTGCCATCAGGGACGGGTTGAAGCTGGTACCCGGGCGTGGCAGGGGGGCTCAACAGCGCCCCCTTGAACGGGGTCCCAAAACTTGGTCCATAGATCAAACACGCTTGCATGAATTAATTTGAAACTCGGTACACATATAGATCTCATCGGGCCGAACAACTTTCCCCCGGTCAAGTTTTACACCAGCCCAACAGGAAGTCGGCTATTATGGGTTGTTTGGAAAACGCTTGCTGTGGAATGCGAAGTACTCCTCCTAGAGAATTCATCCAATCCCCACCAAACTCGGTGTGCATGAAGTCAAGACATTGAGGATTCTAATTTGCGGACGGATTTTTGATATCTCGAACGGTTTGGCCGTGGCGAGGAAACGAATTTATGGCGAGAAAAGAGAAACACGAAGTGGAATAACTTCTGCATACATTAACTGATCTTGATGAAACTTCAGCAGTGTGTTCGTGGTAAGAGGCCGATCAGATGGATGTAACTATTGTGAGTCAAAGTTATAGCGCCACCAACTGGCAGCAGGAAGTGTGTCACTTTCAACATGCTTTTGACAAAAGTGGGCGGGTTAGTTTTAACTACAGTAAAAAAAAAATAGTTTGTATATTGTACTCATCAAGCCGGACAACTTTCTAATTTACATTCATTAACTCCGGCCATCAGGAAGTCAGATATTTTGGTTTGAATGTGGATTTCTTTGCAAAATCAGCCTCTGAATTTTTACCCAGTCCTGCTAAGTGGTTTATTTTATTCACACCAAACTTTTTCAACATGATGAAAATACATTAAAGATGCTAAATTGTGAACGGATATGGAATATCTCAAACGGTTTTGATATGGCGAGGGATAAAAGGAATCAGAAAACATCTCATATCTTCTACAAATGTAATTATACACTGTTTATTTTTATATAAAATTATACAAATATTAGAACTAAACCCATTTTATTCTCTTTTTGCAATTCAAGAAGTATAAAAAAAGTTAAAAACAGGCTATTTAGTGCTATTTGGTTCAACAAAAAAAGCAAATATAGGGCTATACTGCCCTCTTGTGTCCAAAAGGATATAAATATAGTATATAAAACTTTTTACTAGGTAGGGACCTATATTGTATTTAAATATAAATGTATTAGGTATATGACTGTGAGGATATTTTCCCATCGGTTAATCGACGTGTGACACGAGCGGGTGCTTTTAAATCGCTAATATAATAGTGAAAGTAAAAAACGGACGTCCGCACGGACATTGATAATGGTGCACGTTGGAAAGAATGATACTTTTAAACATAACACTAAACCGCCATTAGGTGTCGCCAGGCGACCGTCTTAATGAGCGAGTCATTGATTCATTCGTTCAAATGATTCATTCAAATGACTGAGTCATTCATGATTGAGACAGATGTTTATGGATTGATCATTGAATCTTTGAGTCAACCGATGCTGAATCATTCAGTAATGAGAAAACAAGTTGCTGTGAGATGCGCGACAGTTCTGCTGTGATCTTTGTTTAACTATTTTCGCTACTGAAACAGAACAAAAACAGTCAATATTGCATCTAAAATGTAAGTGACTTAATTATAACTGTTTATTAACCTGTTGTATGAAATCAATGTCACAGTTTCAATCGTGATTGTATTCAGAAAACAGTAGCCTACTCGTCAAGTGAGGTTGCTTAACTCTATCATAGGTTATAAAATATATAAAAACTCCATATTTGTAATTTTTATAGTCAGTATGTTGTTAACTGGGTTTCTTTTTTGTGTGCTGCGCTCATTTGTTTACGTTCCTCCTGGAGAAGCTGCACGAGCCTCAACAGCGCAACCTTGTTACCATTGATCAGTAATACATTTATTATCAACTGTTGATTGCAACTTAAAATGAATGTAATAAAATTAGAATAATCTCTCGTTTTAGTGATTCCCAAGTTATTTTTTGTCATTGACGTTCAAATCAGGCTACTCTGGTCGGGCAAGCCAAATTCTCTTTCAGGTAGGCCTATTGTATATATATATAAATATATTAGGGATGTCGGTTAATCGACGTGTGACACCGCTGGGGGCTTTTAAATCGCTAACTTAAAGTAAAATACAGATGTCTGCACAGACTTTAATAATGGTGCTGAGTAGAGCGAGCATTTTCAATGAATTCCTATGGAAGTAGGAATTAACTAAAAAACGTTCGCTCTGTTCTGCTCGTTCCTTACCGTGGGCGCTCACAGTTATGAATGCCTGTTTAGCCAAGAGCTTTTAGTTTAATTTTAAAATGAACGCCATTTCGGGGGGTGGATTGCTTGAATTTATTTTACAAAAGCACAATGTTGTGTTTTATTGCTAGTATATATAAATATAAGTAAACACTTTGCAGTTTGAATGATGTCCTGTACGAACAAAATGATGTGCCAATTATGTTTTTATGTGTCTACTGTTAAATCACACACACATTCCAGCATTGCAAACTTGACATCGCAGCCTGTTCATTATAGCCTTAATAAAATATAATAAAATAGTAAACCTAACATATACACACTGCTCTGTTTAAATAGTCAGTAGTACAATTCGTACATTCACAGTAAGCACTGCTCCACTGTGATTTTTCCAAGCACATTTTTGCGCGTGTGAAGAGGATGATTTTTTCCGTCGATATTGGAACACGAGTGAAGTACAAAGCCTATAATAAAGAATAGTTTAGCATCCAAATACATTACAACTGTTGAAACGTTTTGATTCTAATGAAAGGGTTACGTGAGCCCAACACTTACTTTCGTTTTTATTTTTACATTAAATTTAAAGGATTTGTTGTGGAATATTTTGAGTGTATCATAAAATCAGAATAAGGTAAGACAAGTAAAATTTCCCATCTTTATTATATATATATATATATATATATATATATATATATATATATATATATATATATATATATATATATATATATGTGTATATATATATATATATGTGTGTATATATATATATATATATATATATATATATGTGTGTGTATATATATATATGTGTGTGTATATATATATATATGTGTGTGTATATATATATATATATATATATATATATATATAGCTGCGAGCAGCGATGGAGGGCCCAAGCCGGTGACACCGCCACCCCGGTGCCTTTAGTGTAACTAAAGGCACCAGGGTGGCGGTGCCACCGGCTTGGGCCCGCAATCGCTGCTCGCAGCTATATTTTATTATTATTCTTCTTATTCTTATTTTTCTGTCAACCTTTCGGGCACTTTTGAGACCCTTAACGTGCTCGAAAACTCTTGAAACTTTGCACACGGGTCAGAACCCGCGGCCATCAGGGCCGGGCTAAAGCTGGTACCCGGGCGTGGCAGGGGGGCTCGACAGCGCCCCCTTGAACGGGGTCCGAAAACTTGGTCCATAAATCAGACACGCTTGCATGTAATAATATGAAACTCGGTACACATATAGATCTCATCGGGCCTAACAACTTTCGTACTTTTACTTTTTACGCCAGCCCAACAGGAAGTCGGCTATTATGGGTTGTTTGGAAACGCATGCTGTGGAATTTAATGTACTCCTCCTAGGGAATTCATCCATTCGCCTCCAAACTCAGTCAGCATGAAGTCAAGACATTGAGGATGCTAAATTGCGGACAGATTTTTGATATCTCGAACGGTTTGGCCGTGGCGAGGACACGAATTGATGGCGAATAATGGAAACAGGAAGTGTGTTATAACTTCTGCATACATTAACTGATCTTGATTAAACTTCAGCAGTGTGTTCGTTGTCAGAGGCCGATCACATGGATGTGACTATTGTGAGTCAAAGTTATAGCGCCACCAACTGGCAGCAGGAAGTGTGTCCCTTTCAAAATGCTTTGAAATCACCCTCTTATTTTTACCCGATTTGCTTCAAAGTTTATGTGTATAATGTAAACACACGGCAGATGTAGACCTGTGAAAGGATTTTTGATATCTTTAATACTGTTGCCATGGCAACGCTTCAAACTTTAATATTCTTTTTTGATACTTTTGAGACTCTTAACATACTTGAAATTGGATGAAACTCGACAGACACATCACATTTATTAGCCCGTAGACATGTGCAAAGTTTCAGAAACGGGCGTGGTGAGGGGCTCAGTAGCGCCACCTTTAGTCATAAGTGGGGGGGTTAGTTTTATCAACAACAACAAAACTTGGTATGTGTATTGTTCTCATCAAGACGGACAACTTTCTAATTTACATTAACGATCTCCAACCAACAGGAAGAGAGATATTTTGGTTTGAATGTGGATTTTCTGAAGAATTTTCTCTCCCTCTCTCTGTGTCTCTGTGTGTGTGAGGGGAGGGGGGATTTGACTATTGCTTTTATATTGTTAATCAAGGTTTCAGGGGCTTTTGGGGTCCTTAACGTGCTCAAAAACTCTTGAAACTTTACATACAAGTCGGAACCCCCTGCCATCAGGGACGGGTTGAAGCTGGTACCCGGGCGTGGCAGGGGGGCTCAACAGCGCCCCCTTGAACGGGGTCCCAAAACTTGGTCCATAGATCAAACACGCTTGCATGAATTAATTTGAAACTCAGTACACATATAGATATCATCGGGCCGAACAACTTCCGTGCTCTAAGTTTTACGCCAGCCCAACAGGAAGTCGGCTATTATGGGTTGTTTGGAAAACGCTTGCTGTGGAATGCGAAGTACTCCTCCTAGAGAATTCATCCAATCCCCACCAAACTCGGTGTGCATGAAGTCAAGACATTGAGGATTCTAAATTGCGGACGGATTTTTGATATCTCGAACGGTTTGGCCGTGGCGAGGAAACGAATTTATGGCGAGAAAAGAGAAACACGAAGTGGAATAACTTCTGCATACATTAACTGATCTTGATGAAACTTCAGCAGTGTGTTCGTGGTAAGAGGCCGATCAGATGGATGTAACTATTGTGAGTCAAAGTTATAGCGCCACCAACTGGCAGCAGGAAGTGTGTCACTTTCAACATGCTTTTGACAAAAGTGGGCGGGTTAGTTTTAACTACAGTAAAAAAAAAATAGTTTGTATATTGTACTCATCAAGCCGGACAACTTTCTAATTTACATTCATTAGCTCCGGCCATCAGGAAGTCAGATATTTTGGTCTGAATGTGGATTTTTTTTGCAAAATCAGCCTCTGAATTTTTAGCCACTCCTCTTAAACTATTTATTTTATTCCCACCAAACTTTTTCAACATGATACAAATATATTAATGATGCTAAATTGTAAACGGATATTGAATATCTCAAACGGTTTTGCTATGGCGAGGGATTAAATTAATGTCAAAAAGGAAGCAGGAAACATCTCATAACTTCTAAAAATGTAATTATACACCATTTATTTTTATATAAAATTATACAAATATTAGAACTAAACCCATTTTATTCTGTTTTTGCTATTCAAGGAGTATGAAAAAGTTAAAAACAGGCTATTTAGTGCTATTTGGTTCAACAAAAAAGCAAACATAGGGCTATACTGCCCTCTTGTGTCCAAAAGGAAATCAAAATAGTATATAAAACGTTTTACTAGGTAGGCCTATTGTATTTAAATATAAATGTATTAGGTATGACTGTGAGGATATTTTCCCATCGGTTAATCGACGTGTGACACGAGCGGGTGCTTTTAAATCGCTAATATAAAAGTGAAAGTAAAAAACGGACGTCCGCACTGACATTGATAATGGTGCACGTTGGAAAGAATGATACTTTTAAACACTAAACCGCCATTAGGTGTCGCCAGGCGACCATCTTAATGAGCGGGTCATTGATTCATTCGTTCAAACGATTCGTTCGAATGACTGAGTCATTCATGATTGAGACAGATGTTTATGGATTGACCATTGAATCTTTGAGTCAACCGATTCGTTTCAAAATGCTGAATCATTCAGTAATGAGAAAACAAGTTGCTGTGAGATGCGCGATGGTTCTGCTGTGATCTTTGTTTAACTATTTTTGCTGCTGAAACAGAACAAAAACAGTCAATATTGCATCTAAAATGTAAGTGACTTAATTGTAACTGTTTATTAACCTGTTGTATGAAATCAATGTCACAGTTTCAATCGTGATTGTATTCAGGAAATAGTAGCCTACTCGTCAAGTGAGGTTGCTTATATGTTATAAAATATATAAAAACTCCATATTTGTCATTTTTATAGTCAGTATGTTGTTAACTGGGTTGCTTTTTTGTGTGCTGCGCTCATTTGTTTACAATTCTCCTGGAGAAGCTGCATGAGCCTCAGCAGGGCAACCTTGTTACCATTGATCAGTAAGACATTTATTATTAACTGCTGATTGCAACTTAAAATGAATGTAATGAAATTAGAATAATCTCTCATTTTAGTGATTCCCAAGTAATTTGTTTTGTTATTGACGTTCTAATCAGGCTATACTCTGGTCGGGCAAGTAAAATTCTCTTTCAGGTAGGCCTATTGTATTTATATATTAGGGATGTGACTGTGATAACATTTTCCCACCGGTTAATCGACGTGTGACACCGCTGAGGGCTTTTAAATCGCTAACTTAAAAGCGAAAATAAAATACAGATGTCCGCACAGACATTGATAATGGTGCGGAGTAGAGCGAGCATTTTCAATGTATTCCTATGGAAGTAGGAATAAACTAATACATTTTATTTATGTTTTTATGTGTCCACTGTTCAACCGCAACCGCGTCACACACACACACACACACACACACATTCCAGAATTGCAATCTTGACATCGCAGCCTGTTCATTATAGCCCTAATACAATATAATAATAAAAATAGTCAACATAACATATACGAATTACACTGCTCTGTTTAAATAGTCAGTAGTACAATTTGTACCATTCACAGTAAGCAGAGCTCCACTGTGATGTTTCCAAGCACATTTTTGCGCGTGTGAAGAGGATGATTTTTTCCATCGATATTGGAACACGAGTGAAGTACAAAGCCTATAATACAGAATAGTTTAGCATCCGAATACATCGCAAATATTGAAACATTTTGATTCTAATGAGAGGGTTACGTGAGACCAACACGGCTTACTTTCGTTTTTATTTTTACATTAAATTTAAAGGATTTGTTGTGGAATATTTTGAGTGTATCATAAAATCAGAATAAGGTAAGACAAGTAAAATTTCCCGTCTTTATTATATATATATATATATATATATATATATATATATATATATATATATATATATAAATATAGCTGCGAGCAGCGATGGAGGGCCCAAGCCGGTGACACCGCCACCCCGGTGCCTTTAGTGTAACTAAAGGCACCAGGGTGGCGGTGCCACCGGCTTGGGCCCGCAATCGCTGCTCGCAGCTATATTTTTATTTTATTTTATTTATTTTTTCCTTTAATAATTTGTTTAATGCAGCATCCATATCCATATAAGTGTGTTTGGGTTGTTTTAAATAAAAAAAAATATATAATTAGTATATCATATAAAATGTGAAGTGGTGCTTGCAGTGTCAAAATTTGCCACTGGGCAGATGCTAACACAATTAACATGTTGTGATACCATGATATACCACGTTTTAGCATTATTTACCACAATTTACCATGTTTCTAAGATGATTTACTACGATTTATCACATTCCAGCATGCTTTACTATGATTAACATGTTGTTAGAATGATTCTAGCATGATTAACATGTTGCTAGCATGCTTTTAACAAAATGCTAGCATGTTTTTAGCAAGATGCCAGGTTGTTCTGGGTGGTTGCTAGGCAGTTGCTAGGTGTTCTGGGTGGTTGCTAGGCGGTTGCTAGAGTATTCTGGGTGGTTGTTATAGTGTTGCTAGGGTATTCTGGGTGGTTTCTAGGCGGTTGCTAGGGTATTATGGGTGGTTGTTAGGGCGTTGCTAGGCAGTTGCTAGGGTGTTTTTGGCAGTTGCTAGGCAATTGCTAGGGTGTTCTGGGCGGTTTCTAGGTGGTTGCTAGGCAGTTGCTAAGCTGTTCTGGGTGATTGCTAGGCGGTTGCTAGGGTATTCTTGGTGGTTGCTAGGGCATTGCTAGGTGGTTGCTAGGGTGTTCTGGGTGGTTGCTATGGTGTTGCTAGGGCGTTGCTAGGCAGTTGCTAGGGTGTTCTGAGTGGTTGCTAGGCAGTTTCTAGGGTGTTCTGGGTGGTTGCTAGGGTATTTTTGGTGGTAACTAGAGAGTTTCTAGACGTTGCTAGGGTGTTCAGGGTGGTTGCTAAGGTATTTTTGGTAGTTGCTATGGTGTTTCTAGGTGGTTGGTAGTTGTCAAAGATGGTTACTATGGAGTTCTTAAAATCTTTAATAACGAGTGCGTTTTCATGGCGTTTTCTATGTCTTTGCATTTGTCTTTGGCATTTTACTCTAATATATGTTGACTGCTGAGTCTATGATTAATAATGTCAATAAATAATAAAAGAACTACAAATAACCTTTATCTTTTGTTTTGTTTGTTTGTTTTGTTGTACTGGTGGTGTAAATACAATCACTCTCCTAGTGCATGTTTAATCATATTGTATTAAATTATTTGTTAATGCATTATTTTGTTAGACTAGACCATAATCGATGAGGTTCATTCATGTATTAGGCTGTTTTGGAAATTCAACTATTTGGGTGTACAAAAGTCTTAGTAACACAATTTCTACAACAATTATAGCCAGACATTTATACCCGCTAGCTTTAACCGAGGACCTCGGCCAATGTTTCATATTCGCGTCGTGCCTAACAACGCCCTTCAGCCGTGACTTATTCAGATTAATTTAATAGATTTATACTCTAATTAAACGTGGAAAATAGACTAATAACTACCACTAAAAAATTGAATTTGACCTAAACCGTTTTCTGATTTTAATATTTAGTCATAACTACTTTTCTTCCTGGAACTACAGTATGTAGGGTTTGTTTCTGGTGAGACACTTATTAGTGGCGCACTATAGGTGCTCTCGGCGTGTTAGGCCGGCGACACACTGGCTGCGTGGCGTGAGCGTGGCGTTTCTGTTGCGTGTCAACTGCGTGAAAATGACATCAACATCTTTTCATAGGCTGCGTTCCAGTCCAAAATTGTCATGCCCTTCACTCGCTAACTTCCCTCCGTCTCGTTCACTCGGATGTACGTCATTGCTTACGTTGCACGAGTGCCCACTACTGGCGGAAACTGCGTTGGGCTGAATTGGAACATCCTAAGCCCTTGATCACTTGGAATCAGCTATGGAGTTTATTAGGGCCCAAGCCCTGAAAGGGCGAAGGCCCTATTGTTTTCGGTAGGATTATTTATTATTAGGGCCCAAGCCCTGAAAGGGCGAAGGCCCTATTGTTTCCGGTAGGATTATTATTATTATTTTTCTTACGACTATTCAGGCACTTTTGGGGCCCTTAACATGCTCAAAAACTCTTGAAACTTTGCACACGAGTCAGAATCCGCGGCCATCAGGGCCGGGCTGAAGCTGGTACCCGGGCGTGGCAGGGGGGCTCGACAGCGCCCCCTTGAACGGGGTCCGAAAACTTGGTCCATATATCAAACACGCTTGCATGAATTAGTATGAAACTCGGTACACATATAGATCTTATCGGGCCAAACAATATTCGTGCTTTAAGTTTTACGCCAGCCCAACAGGAAGTCGGCTATTATGCGTTGTTTGAAAAACGTACGCTCTGGAATTTAAAATACTCCTCCTAGGAAATTCATCCATTCGCCTCCAAACTCGGTCAGCATAAAGTCAAGACATTGAGGATGCTAAATTGCGGACGGATTTTTAATATCTCGAACGGTTTGGCCGTGGCGAGGAAACGAATTTATGGCGAGAAAAGAGAAACAGGAAGTGCTTTATAACTTCTGCATACATTAACTGATCTTGATGAAACTTCAGCAGTGTGTTCGTTGTAAGAGGCCGATCACATGGATGTGACTATTGTGAGTCAAAGTTATAGCGCCACCAACTGGCAACAGGAAGTGTGTCACTTTCAAAATGCTTTGAAATCACCCTCTTATTTTTACCCGATTTGCTTAAAACTTTATGTGTATAATGTAGACACACGGCAGATGTAGACCTGTGAAAGGATTACTGATATCTTAGATACTGTTGCCGTGGCAACGCATCAAACTTTAATATTCTTTTCGGATGCTTTTGAGACTCTTCACATGCTTGAAAATGCATGAAACTCGACAGACACATCACATTTATTATCCAGTAGACATGTGCAAAGTTTCAGAAACGGGCGTGGTGGAATGGCTCAGTAGCGCCACCTTTAGTCAAAAATGGGGGCTTAGTTTTTCCTAGAATCACAAAACTTGGTACGTATATTGTTCTCATCAAGCCGGACAACTTTCTAATTTACAGTCATTAGCTCAGACCAGCAGGAACTCAGATATTTTGGTTTGAATGTGGACTTTCTGGAGAATTTTCTCTCTCTCTCTGTGTGTCTGTCTGTGTGTGTGTGTGTGGGGGGGGGGGTTGTCTATTCCACTTAATCTTTGTTTTTCAAGGTTTCAGGGGCTTTTGGGGCCCTTAACGTGCTCAAAAACTCTTGAAACTTTTCACACAGGTCAGAACCCACGGTCATCAGGGCCGGGCTGAAGCTGGTACCCGGGCGTGGCAGGGGGGCTCAACAGCGCCCCCTTGAACACGGTCTAAAAACTTGGTCCATATATCAAACACGCTTGCATGAATTAATATGAAACTCGGTACACATATAGATCTCTTCGGGCCGAACAACTTCCGCACTCTAAGTTATTAGCTCCGCCCAACAGGAAGTCGGCTATTATGGGTTGTTTGGAAAACGCATGCCGTGGAATTTGATGTATTCATCCTAGAGAATTCATCCAATCGCCTCCAAACTCGGTCAGCATGAAGTCAAGACATTGAGGAATGCTAAATTGCGGACGGATTTTTGATATTTCGAACGGTTTGGCCGTGGCGAGGAAACGAATTTATGGCGAGAAAAGAGAAATACAAAGTGTTATAACTTCTGCACACATTAACTGATCTTGATGAAACCTCAGCAGTGTGTTCGTAGTAAGAGGCCGATCAGATGAATGTAACTATTGTGAGTCAAAGTTATAGCGCCACCAACTGGTAGCAGGAAGTGTGTCACTTTCAAAATGTTTTTGACAAAAGTGGGGGGGTTAGTTTTACCCACAATTACAAAAATAAGTACGTATATTGGTCTCATCGAGCAGGACAACTTTCTAATTTGCAGCCATTAGCTCTGACCAATAGGAAGTCAGATATTTTGGTTTGAATGTGGATTTATTTGCAAATTCAGCCTCTGCATTTTTACCCTCTCCTGCTAAGTGGTTTATTTTATTCACACCAAACTTTTTCAACATGATGAAAATACATTAAAGATTCTAAATTGTGAACGGATATTGAATATCTCAAACGGTTTTGATATGGCGAGGGATTAAAGTAATGTCAAAAAAGGAATCAGAAAACATCTCATATCTTCTACAAATGTAATTATACACCATTTATTTTTATATAAAATTATATAAATATTAGAACTAAACCCATTTTATTCTGTTTTTGCAATTCAAGAAGTATATAAAAAGTTAAAAACAGGCTATTTAGTGCTATTTGGTTCAACAAAAAAGCAAATATAGGGCTATACTGCCCTCTTGTGTCCAAAAGGATATAAATATAGTATATAAAACTTTTTACTAGGTAGGCCTATATTGTATTTAAATATAAATGTATGAGGTATACGTAAATCGCTAATATAAAAGTGAAAGTAAAATTCGGACGTCCGCACGGACATTGATAATGGTGCACACACGTTGGAAAGAATGATACTTTTAAACATAACACTAAACCGCCATAAGGTGTCGCCAGGCGACCGTCTTAATGAGCGAGTCATTGATTCATTCGTTCAAACGATTCGTTCGAATGACTGAGTCATTCATGATTGAGACAGATGTTCATGGATTGATCATTGAATCTTTGAGTCAACCGATTCGTTCTAAATGCTGAATCATTCAGTAATGAGAAAACAAGTTGCTGTGAGATGCGCGACGGTTCTGCTGTGATCTTTGTTTAACTATTTTTGCTGCTGAAACAGAACAAAAACAGTCAATATTGCATCTAAAATGTAAGTGACTTAATTATAACTGTTTATTAACCTGTTGTATGAAATCAATGTCACAGTTTCAATCGTGATTGTATTCAGGAAACAGTAGCCTACTCGTCAAGTGAGGTTGCTTAACTCTATCATAGGTTATAAAATATATAAAAACTCCATATTTGTAATTTTTATAGTCAGTATGTTGTTAACTGGGTTTCTTTTTTGTGTGCTGCGCTCATTTGTTTACGTTTCTCCTGGAGAAGCTGCACGAGCCTCAGCAGCGCAACCTTGTTACCATTGATCAGTAATACATTTATTATCAACTGTTGATTGCAACTTAAAATGTATATATATATATATACACACACACACATACACACATAAATATATATATATATACATATATACATATATATATGTATATATGTATATATATGTATATATATATATATATATATATATATAAATGTAGCCTATGTATGTATATATATATATATATATATAAATATAGCTGCGAGCAGCGATGAAGGGCCAAAGCCGGCGGCACCGCCACCCCGGTGCCTTTAGGTAACTAAAGGCACCGGGGTTGCGGTGCCACCGGCTTGGGCCCGCAATCGCTGCTCGCAGCTATATTTATTCTTCTTATTCTTATTTTTCTGTCAACCTTTCGGGCACTTTTGAGACCCTTAACGTGCTCGAAAACTCTTGAAACTTTGCACACGGGTCAGAACCCGCGGCCATCAGGGCCGGGCTGAAGCTGGTACCCGGGCGTGGCAGGGGGGCTCGACAGCGCCCCCTTGAACGGGGTCCGAAAACTTGGTCCATAAATCAGACACGCTTGCATGTAATAATATGAAACTCGGTACACATATAGATCTCATCGGGCCTAACAACTTTCGTACTTTTACTTTTTACGCCAGCCCAACAGGAAGTCGGCTATTATGGGTTGTTTGGAAACGCATGCTGTGGAATTTAATGTACTCCTCCTAGGGAATTCATCCATTCGCCTCCAAACTCAGTCAGCATGAAGTCAAGACATTGAGGATGCTAAATTGCGGACAGATTTTTGATATCTCGAACGGTTTGGCCGTGGCGAGGACACGAATTGATGGCGAATAATGGAAACAGGAAGTGTGTTATAACTTCTGCATACATTAACTGATCTTGATTAAACTTCAGCAGTGTGTTCGTTGTCAGAGGCCGATCACATGGATGTGACTATTGTGAGTCAAAGTTATAGCGCCACCAACTGGCAGCAGGAAGTGTGTCCCTTTCAAAATGCTTTGAAATCACCCTCTTATTTTTACCCGATTTGCTTCAAAGTTTATGTGTATAATGTAAACACACGGCAGATGTAGACCTGTGAAAGGATTTTTGATATCTTTAATACTGTTGCCATGGCAACGCTTCAAACTTTAATATTCTTTTTTGATACTTTTGAGACTCTTAACATACTTGAAATTGGATGAAACTCGACAGACACATCACATTTATTAGCCCGTAGACATGTGCAAAGTTTCAGAAACGGGCGTGGTGAGGGGCTCAGTAGCGCCACCTTTAGTCATAAGTGGGGGGGTTAGTTTTATCAACAACAACAAAACTTGGTATGTGTATTGTTCTCATCAAGACGGACAACTTTCTAATTTACATTAACGATCTCCAACCAACAGGAAGAGAGATATTTTGGTTTGAATGTGGATTTTCTGAAGAATTTTCTCTCCCTCTCTCTGTGTCTCTGTGTGTGTGAGGGGAGGGGGGATTTGACTATTGCTTTTATATTGTTAATCAAGGTTTCAGGGGCTTTTGGGGTCCTTAACGTGCTCAAAAACTCTTGAAACTTTACATACAAGTCGGAACCCCCTGCCATCAGGGACGGGTTGAAGCTGGTACCCGGGCGTGGCAGGGGGGCTCAACAGCGCCCCCTTGAACGGGGTCCCAAAACTTGGTCCATAGATCAAACACGCTTGCATGAATTAATTTGAAACTCAGTACACATATAGATATCATCGGGCCGAACAACTTCCGTGCTCTAAGTTTTACGCCAGCCCAACAGGAAGTCGGCTATTATGGGTTGTTTGGAAAACGCTTGCTGTGGAATGCGAAGTACTCCTCCTAGAGAATTCATCCAATCCCCACCAAACTCGGTGTGCATGAAGTCAAGACATTGAGGATTCTAAATTGCGGACGGATTTTTGATATCTCGAACGGTTTGGCCGTGGCGAGGAAACGAATTTATGGCGAGAAAAGAGAAACACGAAGTGGAATAACTTCTGCATACATTAACTGATCTTGATGAAACTTCAGCAGTGTGTTCGTGGTAAGAGGCCGATCAGATGGATGTAACTATTGTGAGTCAAAGTTATAGCGCCACCAACTGGCAGCAGGAAGTGTGTCACTTTCAACATGCTTTTGACAAAAGTGGGCGGGTTAGTTTTAACTACAGTAAAAAAAAAATAGTTTGTATATTGTACTCATCAAGCCGGACAACTTTCTAATTTACATTCATTAGCTCCGGCCATCAGGAAGTCAGATATTTTGGTCTGAATGTGGATTTTTTTTGCAAAATCAGCCTCTGAATTTTTAGCCACTCCTCTTAAACTATTTATTTTATTCCCACCAAACTTTTTCAACATGATACAAATATATTAATGATGCTAAATTGTAAACGGATATTGAATATCTCAAACGGTTTTGCTATGGCGAGGGATTAAATTAATGTCAAAAAGGAAGCAGGAAACATCTCATAACTTCTAAAAATGTAATTATACACCATTTATTTTTATATAAAATTATACAAATATTAGAACTAAACCCATTTTATTCTGTTTTTGCTATTCAAGGAGTATGAAAAAGTTAAAAACAGGCTATTTAGTGCTATTTGGTTCAACAAAAAAGCAAACATAGGGCTATACTGCCCTCTTGTGTCCAAAAGGAAATCAAAATAGTATATAAAACGTTTTACTAGGTAGGCCTATTGTATTTAAATATAAATGTATTAGGTATGACTGTGAGGATATTTTCCCATCGGTTAATCGACGTGTGACACGAGCGGGTGCTTTTAAATCGCTAATATAAAAGTGAAAGTAAAAAACGGACGTCCGCACTGACATTGATAATGGTGCACGTTGGAAAGAATGATACTTTTAAACACTAAACCGCCATTAGGTGTCGCCAGGCGACCATCTTAATGAGCGGGTCATTGATTCATTCGTTCAAACGATTCGTTCGAATGACTGAGTCATTCATGATTGAGACAGATGTTTATGGATTGACCATTGAATCTTTGAGTCAACCGATTCGTTTCAAAATGCTGAATCATTCAGTAATGAGAAAACAAGTTGCTGTGAGATGCGCGATGGTTCTGCTGTGATCTTTGTTTAACTATTTTTGCTGCTGAAACAGAACAAAAACAGTCAATATTGCATCTAAAATGTAAGTGACTTAATTGTAACTGTTTATTAACCTGTTGTATGAAATCAATGTCACAGTTTCAATCGTGATTGTATTCAGGAAATAGTAGCCTACTCGTCAAGTGAGGTTGCTTATATGTTATAAAATATATAAAAACTCCATATTTGTCATTTTTATAGTCAGTATGTTGTTAACTGGGTTGCTTTTTTGTGTGCTGCGCTCATTTGTTTACAATTCTCCTGGAGAAGCTGCATGAGCCTCAGCAGGGCAACCTTGTTACCATTGATCAGTAAGACATTTATTATTAACTGCTGATTGCAACTTAAAATGAATGTAATGAAATTAGAATAATCTCTCATTTTAGTGATTCCCAAGTAATTTGTTTTGTTATTGACGTTCTAATCAGGCTATACTCTGGTCGGGCAAGTAAAATTCTCTTTCAGGTAGGCCTATTGTATTTATATATTAGGGATGTGACTGTGATAACATTTTCCCACCGGTTAATCGACGTGTGACACCGCTGAGGGCTTTTAAATCGCTAACTTAAAAGCGAAAATAAAATACAGATGTCCGCACAGACATTGATAATGGTGCGGAGTAGAGCGAGCATTTTCAATGTATTCCTATGGAAGTAGGAATAAACTAATACATTTTATTTATGTTTTTATGTGTCCACTGTTCAACCGCAACCGCGTCACACACACACACACACACACACACATTCCAGAATTGCAATCTTGACATCGCAGCCTGTTCATTATAGCCCTAATACAATATAATAATAAAAATAGTCAACATAACATATACGAATTACACTGCTCTGTTTAAATAGTCAGTAGTACAATTTGTACCATTCACAGTAAGCAGAGCTCCACTGTGATGTTTCCAAGCACATTTTTGCGCGTGTGAAGAGGATGATTTTTTCCATCGATATTGGAACACGAGTGAAGTACAAAGCCTATAATACAGAATAGTTTAGCATCCGAATACATCGCAAATATTGAAACATTTTGATTCTAATGAGAGGGTTACGTGAGACCAACACGGCTTACTTTCGTTTTTATTTTTACATTAAATTTAAAGGATTTGTTGTGGAATATTTTGAGTGTATCATAAAATCAGAATAAGGTAAGACAAGTAAAATTTCCCGTCTTTATTATATATATATATATATATATATATATATATATATATATATATATATAAATATAGCTGCGAGCAGCGATGGAGGGCCCAAGCCGGTGACACCGCCACCCCCGGTGCCTTTAGTGTAACTAAAGGCACCAGGGTGGCGGTGCCACCGGCTTGGGCCCGCAATCGCTGCTCGCAGCTATATTTTTATTTTATTTTATTTATTTTTTCCTTTAATAATTTGTTTAATGCAGCATCCATATCCATATAAGTGTGTTTGGGTTGTTTTAAATAAAAAAAAATATATAATTAGTATATCATATAAAATGTGAAGTGGTGCTTGCAGTGTCAAAATTTGCCACTGGGCAGATGCTAACACAATTAACATGTTGTGATACCATGATATACCACGTTTTAGCATTATTTACCACAATTTACCATGTTTCTAAGATGATTTACTACGATTTATCACATTCCAGCATGCTTTACTATGATTAACATGTTGTTAGAATGATTCTAGCATGATTAACATGTTGCTAGCATGCTTTTAACAAAATGCTAGCATGTTTTTAGCAAGATGCCAGGTTGTTCTGGGTGGTTGCTAGGCAGTTGCTAGGTGTTCTGGGTGGTTGCTAGGCGGTTGCTAGAGTATTCTGGGTGGTTGTTATAGTGTTGCTAGGGTATTCTGGGTGGTTTCTAGGCGGTTGCTAGGGTATTATGGGTGGTTGTTAGGGCGTTGCTAGGCAGTTGCTAGGGTGTTTTTGGCAGTTGCTAGGCAATTGCTAGGGTGTTCTGGGCGGTTTCTAGGTGGTTGCTAGGCAGTTGCTAAGCTGTTCTGGGTGATTGCTAGGCGGTTGCTAGGGTATTCTTGGTGGTTGCTAGGGCATTGCTAGGTGGTTGCTAGGGTGTTCTGGGTGGTTGCTATGGTGTTGCTAGGGCGTTGCTAGGCAGTTGCTAGGGTGTTCTGAGTGGTTGCTAGGCAGTTTCTAGGGTGTTCTGGGTGGTTGCTAGGGTATTTTTGGTGGTAACTAGAGAGTTTCTAGACGTTGCTAGGGTGTTCAGGGTGGTTGCTAAGGTATTTTTGGTAGTTGCTATGGTGTTTCTAGGTGGTTGGTAGTTGTCAAAGATGGTTACTATGGAGTTCTTAAAATCTTTAATAACGAGTGCGTTTTCATGGCGTTTTCTATGTCTTTGCATTTGTCTTTGGCATTTTACTCTAATATATGTTGACTGCTGAGTCTATGATTAATAATGTCAATAAATAATAAAAGAACTACAAATAACCTTTATCTTTTGTTTTGTTTGTTTGTTTTGTTGTACTGGTGGTGTAAATACAATCACTCTCCTAGTGCATGTTTAATCATATTGTATTAAATTATTTGTTAATGCATTATTTTGTCATGACTTTACTTGAGAGGGCCCTAATCATGATCAAATTCACTGTTAACTACTTCCCAAACTCAGCTCATGATTGATCATAAACTTACTATCAAACACACAACGAGTGTTCAGCTCAGTGAAGTGATGTTGTGTGGTCAGAGAACAGAAGTACAGTATCATCACGACTGTGTCTGGATGGAGAGTGAACTACTGATCCCAGCAAACCTTCCCTGAGTTTTGCTCCTTCCTTTGGGAACTGTTCCACAAATATTCTTTGTGGGTTTTGAATTGTTATTTTGTATTTAGCTGTGCATAAGTCACAGTAGGGTGAGTTTGAAGGAAAGAGAGAAACACAGAACAGATAAAGAGCTTTTAAGGGCAGTTATTAGTGTATTTTCTACGGTTGAAGAGGAGGATCAACTAATCCTGTGCCGTCCAGTAATGTTTATGACAAAGCTGACATCAAGAGTTCAAGATATGATGATATTACATTATTTACATTTGTTTCAGAGTCAGGGTATTTCTTATTCCTTCTTAAAGAGGCGTTTGATTTGGTTTATCCATAAATGTTTATTAATGCATTAACTATCAAACACCGGAAAAAGACTGTATGATTTGAATCTTCTGCTTTTTATGCTGGTATGGTTTATGTTTTTCATTTATTAATATCATAATGATCACTGAGATATACTGTGTTTCAGGTATCAGTGGAGAGGATGATCATGTGTTCATCAGTTCTGGTGAAAATGTGCGTCTGTCCTGTAATAATGCTCTTTCTGACTGCAAATCTAAAACTACATGGACCTATAACAGATTCAGTCATTTAGCAGCAGTTGGACTAATTGAATTAGGGATAAAGAATAAAGACACAGAGAGACTGAGTCTGGAGTCTGACTGCTCTCTGAACATCAAGAACGTCACAGAAGAAGATTCTGGATCTTACAGCTGCCAACAATATGTGAACGGACAGAAACAAGGATCTGATGCACGTGTTTTTCTGCATGTTCTTCATAGTAAGTTTATGATTATGTGTTCAATTTAAAAAGGGCAGATTCTCCCTTTAAACTCAGATGATGATTGAAGAGTCTGTGATTTTTGTCTTGTGTTCAGTTTCAGTGTCTCCATCATCATCATCATCTTCATCCTCACAGACTGAGATCAGTCCAGGCCGCTCTCTGACTCTCTCCTGTCAGTTGTATTCATATACTGGACTCTCCTGTGATTATTTGGTTCGTTCTGAGGGAGTTGAGCTGTTGTGGGTGAATCAGGCTGGTGATGATCTGAAGACAGACTCCAGATATCAGATATTATCATCATCAGATCAATATCACTGTATCATCATCACTCTGACTACAACACTCCTGAATGAAGATAACAACAGAGAGTGGAGATGTCTTCTTACTCACAGAAATCAACTCAAGACCTCAGTCAGATACACTGTCAAGTATTCAGGTGAGAAAACACTCTTTTCTGACAGATTTGTCAAAACTTTCACACACTGGCTCTACTCTTTCTGATGGCTTCATACGTTTGGCAATTGTAAAATATTAGTGGTCAAAGTCATAAACTGCATAAAAATCCTTATAATTCCCAATATTGACCTCCTATGGGTCATACTAGGCTAAAATAGACTCTTCTGATTTATGCAATATTTCATGTATGTTTTGGGAATTATAAGGATTTGTATGCAGTTTGAGGAATTCTAAGGCTTAATAATGTCATTGATTCAGGAAAGCTGAAGGTTTATGGGAAGCAGCTCACTGTGTTTCACTCTTATATAAACCAGGAATAAATGATACAGTAACATCTCTCTTCTCAACTACTGCCACTGTAAGCTGTGATGATTGAACACAAACTGCATGTCATGATCAATATGAAAATATGATGTTAATGTCCTGATGCGTCTGAACATTCATCTTCTGCAGCTCCAGTCGCTTCAACAACACTGACTCCAGTCAGAAGCTCAAACTCTGAGAAGACATCAAGCCGAACTACAGCAGCAGCTTCTACACAAGGTTCATGATCACATGATCACTGTCACACATCATCAGTCTCTCGCTTCAGTGGTTTGCACTGGCTCTCACAGACTGCTTTATCATCACACATATTATCATCAAAAAAAGCTCTTTAGTCAGATTTGTCAGTGAGTTTTGATACATATGACCGGTCTTGTACAGTCTGTTGTCTGATGCAAAATAATCATAATATACAGCTAGTGTAACTCACGCCACTCACATGATAAATTAATAAAATCATAGGGATCTATTTTAACGATCTAAGCTCATGGTCTAAAGCGTTCGGCACAAGTGAACATTGCGTCTGAATCCACTTTTGCTAGTTTAATGACAGGAAAAATGATCTGTGCGCATGATCTAAAAGTGTTGTCCTTATTCTCTTAATGAGTAATGGGTGTGTTTTGGGCGTAACATGAAATAAACCAATCAGAGTCTCATCTCCCATTCCCTTTAAAAGCCAGTTGCGCTCGCGGATTCGCTATTAACATGACGGAATTTGCAAGCGGAAATACTGAACGCTTCTCTAGTGAGGAAACGTGTGTGTGTGTGTGTGTGTGTGTGTGTGTGTGTGTGTGTGTGTGTGTGTGTGTGTGTGTGTGTGTGTGTGTGTGTGTGTGTGTGTGTGTGTGTGTGTGTGGTTAAAGGGACAGTCTACGGGACAAGCCGGATTCACCATATCTTTATGTACACATTCTTTTTTTTATGAATTTTTGAACTTGACATTACAGGAGGGAGCGTTAAAGGGGACATAAGCCCATTATAGTAGAGTTGCTTCTCTAATTAATCCACATTTTAAGAAGTTTTTACTGTAGAATTATTTTGTTATGAATTTTTGAACTTGACACATTACACAATGCACAATGAGCACTATTGCATTTTCTTCACAATTCGCGGCGCTGTTTCTCGGCAGCCTCAGAGGCGTTAAAGTGGACATTATCCCATTATAGTAGAGGCACTGCTCCAACGAAATCCACATTTTAACCAGTTTTTACTGTAGAATACTTTATGTATGAACTACATGTAACGTGTAACAATGACACTATAAAATGTAAAAAGTGTTACCTAGAGTTTTTATTAGATTTATGTATATATTTTATAACTAAACATTTTATATACACATTTGGCTAATGATTGTTCGCTGAAGTAGTGTTTTTGTAGTTGGAATATACAAAAGATAAATACCAACTCAAACTAGAATCTTTTGCAGAATTTTTTATCTCTTTGATACATCGATATAGAAGAATATGTTTAAATCACTTTAGAAGGAAGCAAAGAAATTACTGGTCCAACTTCTCCCTCTTTTTAAAGTGTGGAAAAGGGAAAATAAGTTGAAAGATCGAGACTCCAGCAACACCTGTAGTCGGCCTATATGCAACAACTTTATTGAAGATGTTTTAATACTAAAGGTTTTAAGCCGCCTAGTCGACAAAAACAGTTAGTGCTGTTTTAAAATGTACAAAGCATTCAGACAGTAATAAAGTAGATGTAGAAATTTGACAAATCTGTAATCTTTACTTTTACTGTTTCAGTGAGTGTACTTTAATAAGCAGTAAAATAATTGTGGGCAATCATGTTAAAAGAGGTACAGATGAAATGTGTAAGGGTTAGATTGTATACAGTTGCTGGTTTGCAGTGGCAATACTCCATTATTCACTGCAAGGCAGGGCCCCAAAATGATCCTGCTTAGGGCCCCCAGATTTACAGAGATTTACATAATCTTTTACATTGTAATCCTTTTTATTTTTAATATTTGGCATGTTTGTCAATTCAATTCAATTCAATTCAATTCAATCAACTTAATTGATCCCACAAGGGGCAATTAGTTAGTGTGCTGCTGCACGTCCCTGTGTGTGTAGTAAGCAGAGTGTGTGTAATAAGCAGAGTGTGTGTGTGTGTAATAAGCAGAGTGTACGTGCGTTGTGGACCCGCCTATAGGCGCACATTTACTAACACGCTCTTTAAAGCAACAACATGGAACTTTTCCTCTGCGGTCGCCCTACAGGTTGGAAGCGGAATTGTCCATTACCGCTGTCGTAAAACGATTTACGGTTACTGTATATGAAGCATGCAGGTTTTTTTCATATGGGCAATGATAATATTAATCTTCCCCCTTTCATAATTTATACATGTTTATTAGACTAAACATTTTAACTCAAACATTTGCGATTTGCATGTCGATTGCAATGCTCAAATCTGAACGAGAATGATAGCGATAGCATCCTAACCATCTAAAACTACCATGTTAGTGTTTACTAGCTACCAGATTGATAATTCGCTCATCTACTAGCTGATTCATGAAGATAAATAAATGGAGGACCAGATAGTTTCCGTAACGTAGCCAGGCAGACAACAGATTAGAAAAACTATAGATAGTATGCAAGCAATTTACAGTTACTTACTAGTTCAACAGCATGACGGCCAAGTCAGCATCGGTCTGGTAACTCTCCTCCTCCATAAGCTCACGCCAGCGAGCAAACGCTCGACCAATATTGATCCTCGTCCTGCCTTTCAGTTTATCACTCTCCCTTTTCCTCTTCCGACTCTACTCCGACAAAACCTTTGGCTTCTTACGTTTCGCTGCTGCTTCAGCCATGACGAAAACAGACGTACGAAAACAAACGCGCTGGTTGGCCACATTTGAGGAAGTGGTGGGCGAAGTGACGTATGCCGTAAAGCAGTCGAATTTTGTAGTTCTTTTTGAGCGCTGGTTACTACCCGCACCCCGAAGTTACATAGTGCCAGTAAAAGCGATACAGACCCCGTCAGGCTCTGGCAGACGTCTCATTCAACCTATTGTAAGTCGATGTACTATCACAAGGGTCTTGGAAATATATTATGAAGGTTGAAAAGTTACATGTTGTTACTTTAAATAACAAAAAAAATATTGTGCCATTGACTTTAGACCAGGTTTCAGTTGGTCAATGGCTCAGTCTAATTCAGTTCCTCAAAATAGCAACGCACCGACAATGCGCCTGAACACCCATGAGTGCACAGATGCACAGATGGGCACACATGCATTTGCTATTTAAACAACAAATAGCAGAACAATGTTGCAGAACATGAAAATGAAAACTGTGTCGGGCTGAAACTTGCAAAACACACTTGCGAGACGTCTCGCCTGGCGCTGTATTGCGCGGGTGTATGAATGGGCCCATAGTGAGGATTTATTAAACATACAGCAGTTTGTAAAATAAATGTGACATATGACATATTTATATTTCCATTTTGTTTTTAATAGTTGTAACATCAACTACAGCAACAGCACTTACTCCAGATACCACACCAAACTCTCCGAATCCAGGTGTGTATGAACATCATCCTCATTTGACCGACTCGTTGTTCGAACAGCTGATCACAGATTTTGACTCAAGCCATGTTTAATTTGTAATCTACATCACTTTCTAATAAAATTCTCTCCATATAGCAGTTTGTGAAATAAATGCCTTGATATTGTGTTCATGCATTAAAATATGACATATTTCTATTTCCATCTTGTTTTTAATAGTTGTAACATCAACTACAGCAACAACACTGAATCCAGATACCACAGCAAAGTCTCCGAATCCAGGTGTGTATGTGTAGTACTCCTGAAAAGGTGTATAAGGATTAAAGAAAAATGAAATAAAAGAGAGCGCTGCAGTGATGACTTCTTTGTTAGTGTATTTACTCAGAATGAAGCGCATCACGGGCGCGCACCACCCATTGAAGTGTGTGATGATGTAATCACGCTGGTATGCCAAGCGAAAATAATTTATTTAATAAATGCACATAACACTCTTTTTAAACATAAAGCACAAATAAGAAATTGAACAGTATTTAAAAGTATTAGAAAAGTAACATTTTACTATATTATGTAGCGTAAATGCCTCTGGGTTAATGCGAATTAGCTCAAGAATATAGGGAATTTTGGCAATATTAATATTTATAACGCATGGTCATAATTCATAAATCGCATATGCATTTACTTTATCAATTATAGGAAATGCCTCGTTCTGTACTGTCTGATCATTACAGTTAAGAAGAAGTATTCCTGTTTACAAAACTCCAATAAAGTTTGTCTTCTGGCCACGAAGACAAAACCTCTTTGGGTTTATAAATTAAAACTACTCAAAGTAGTTTTATAATATAGAGCCTGTAGCTTTATAGATCTTTTGTTTCATTGACTTTATAAAAAGTGGGTTTTCAAACACAGAGACAGTTAAAAGTATAAATGGGTTTATTAATAAAATGGCACACGCTAGAGATTATAAGCTACAAATATAAACGTACGTAAAAATGCAAACACCAATAAACATTTAACCGAACAAAAACATGAAATGAAAGAAAGAAAGATATAGAGGGAAGATAGAGGGTAACTTAAATCACAGACCTAAGACCTAGACACCTGGAACAGCTTTTATAGGAATCAATATACTTGCGAGATGTGGTACTCTTTCAGTGTGATGCTGAAAAGGGGACGCGCGCGTGCGCGTGTCCGGCTGGTTTGCGTCTAGCTTTGTCTTCTGGGTCGTTTCGCAAAACGATGTAAAGGCTCACTTGAATTTAACGTTACCGAGAAAGTTCAGATTCGTCTCCCGGGATGGGAGAGGCTGGAAATCTTAGTTGCAAAGACCGGCTGTTACGACTCGAACATGGGTTCGTTCGATGGAGAAGGCCAGGGCCTCCTTCAGATGTTCCTTGGAGAAGCGCTGCGCCGGGGAGAAGAAGGTCCGAGGAGCGGAAGTTGAGTTGAGAGGAAGAGAGAGCGAGCGTCTGCTTGTGTTTTGGTTTTAAAGCAGCGCGGGGTAACGCCCTGTTTGATGACGGGACCCAATGGAATCTTTCGGTTCTGAGGCGGGAGCGTTTCATTGTTTGTGAAGGAACGCCTCTTCTGATCGTACCCAGAAAAATGCATTAAAACTTTAATACCACATTATGTATAGAAATATAAACATTTGTGCGGAATATAGTTTATATTTCTGTATAAAGAAGCTCAGTACGATCCGTAGGATATCATACCCGACATTAATATCAGTTAATGAAACAGATACATCTCAAATGTATCAACACACGTGTCCATTACATCTGCAGAGGTGCATAAATATCTCAATTTATCCCATCACAACCCATAGACAAGAAAACTACATAAAAACATTTCATGCGTGTGTGTAACTTGTAGTTTAGGAGTTTCAGAGTGGTTTGGTGTGTGTGTGATTCAGAGCGGGTTTTCTGTTGAGATCGGAATGTCAGTAATGTCTTTGAAGCTCACACTGTCGAGAGGGGGGAAGCGAGTCGTAAACGGGGGTTCAGTTACAGAGTTCGCCAAGTCTGTGGGACTTAGAAAGTGTTTTCACTTTTAATTAGTATATAAATTAAAAGTCAATTTTTACCCATCGAGCCATAGTCGTTACATATCCCCCTTTTTGTTAGATAAAGACCTCGGAAGGACTTTATCGAACAACAAATTAGCGCAATGGTCGATGGCAAGCGGCTGATGACTGAGGACTCAGGTCAAATGAGGTTTAGGCGAGCCCCGGATCGGGACCCCCTTTTTGCGGTTCCATAGGAAACCACCAGACACGGCTTTGTGAGCTTTGCTGTGGCTGCTCACATTTGGTAGGGTCTGGTACAGGGTGAAAGCCAAGACGGGAGTCAGGGCGTGGTCGGTTGCTGTGGAGGTACACAGCGCAGCGTCAGCTGCGGTCCAGGTATGGACACAGGTGAGGTGTTCAGGCTGGGCGGTTGCCCATGCTTGGAGGGACTGTGTTGAGTGCGAGTCCTGCCTTGGTGTTCAGGACTCAGGGTTGCTCTCTCCGTGCGATGCCGGATGCCAGACCTGGTGAGTGTGGCTGCTTTCTCGCGAACCACTGCGGCCTGCATCCTGTTAGAGGCGATAGGGAGAGAGAGAGAGAGAAGGAGAAAAAAAAAATTCCAGCGAGGGACGTCCTTGATTGGCTTAGGACAGTCTTTTGTTTTCGCTGAGGTTGGTATGCCGCATGCTTTGATGTCCCATGCATGGCTTTTTGGCACATGTGGCGTCATTGTTACGCCTGGCCCCCCCCTTGTGCTTTGTGGCTTTACGAGCTGTGGCGCTGTGATGGCAACAGGTGCACAATGCGTATTGAAGTCTTGTGAACGCAACATGTGCGTGGTGGCAGACAGCTGTCTGAGGCACTGGTCGTTAGTGAGCTCAGATGGCCTGCGAGGGTGGTGGAGGGGTAAGTGGTGGCATAGGAAAAGTCTGTTCATCAGAGGCCCGCATGACTTTCTTTGTACACAGCGGAGGTAGCGTTTAGCGGCTCTGAGGCGTGCAGTGTAGTTGGTAAAGTTCGTTTGTGCTGTGTAATCACTGCAATGGTTAGGGTGGGTGGGTGGTTTGTCTGTATGTGGCGCAGACATTGGTTTGGTTACTCAACTGCAGGTCAGTCAGGACCTTGAAGCAGTAGGTGTCAGTGTTCGTTTTCTGTGTCTGTGTCAGACGTGGCTGCACTGTCTTCATCTGTGATGTAAGAAGACTCGGGCTCACCAGTGTTCTGGAGAGAGTGGTTACAGGTTCGACGGTCTGGGCTTGGAGTTCTGGACGGGGGGTGGTGCTGGTTCCAGAATCTTTCTGAGCGGTCGGTCCGACGCTTTGGACGGGCACCGTCACAGTCGTGCCGCCACCTGCTGTCTGGTTCTGAGCGGTGCTCAGAGACGGAGTGAATTGTGTGTGTCTTTACCGTCTTTTCATCCATGGCCCTTTGCTTGGTGTAAGCCTTGTGGGCTAAGTCTCTGAGTTCTCGAGTAGACATGGTTCGTGGGCAGACGAGCACACCGAGATGTTTACTCACGGTGCTATGCAGGTTCCGCAGAAACAAAGTTCTAAAGGTTATATCTTCTTCCATATCTGGTGTGTTGGTTGCTCCGAAGAACGTTTGTCGGAGTCGGCCATAGTAGGAGTGTGGGTGTTCAAGTCGGGCCTGTTTGACGACAAATGCCGTGATAAACCCTTGGTCTGATTCTGGGTCAGAGAATTCGCGGATCAACGCTTGTCGCAGTTGCTTGTAATCTGCTTTGACAGGCTGTGGTTGGCGATCCAGAAAACTACGCACCTCTCTGCTTGAGGTGATTCTTACCAGGTACAATTTGTCCCAAGCTGTCGCGTTGGCGACAGTTTGCAGGTGAAAGTCAATGTCTTGAAGGTACGCATGAACACTGCAGTCTCCGACAAACGTAGGAATGTTTCTGGCCAGCTTGTCAAGGCTTGTTGGAGGAGAGCTGTTGCTGGGGGCCCAATCCGTCTGGAGAGGATTCTGACCCTTTACAGCTCTTGGAGTTTGGCTGACAGGCGTGGTGTTGTGCAGTGGGCTTTCGCCCCCCTTTTCAGCTCTGGGTGTGTGGCTGAAAGGCGCAGACTCGCTGGAAGGGGGAAATGGTGTGAGATGTTCTTCCCCTTCCCGGTCGCGGTTGAAACTGTAAGCATGTCTCAGTTCTCTGCGAACCATGTCTAGTTCGTCTTCGAGATCGTGTCTCTGCTGAATGAGCTGATGGATTTTAGTCTCTGCTCTCTCAAGGAGAGCTTCAGCCCGTTGGAGCCTTTCGTTGAGTTCCTTCCGGGTGTTTTCCTCCGACTGCTGTCTTTGATCTGTGTGCAGACGAAGGTCGTCCAGGGCTTTTTGAAGTCTTTCAACTTCCTGTTGTAGCGTTGTGTCCGTCTCGTCCTCTTCCTCGGTCAGGAAGATTAGCTGGTCTAGCCGACTCTGTGTGTGGGCTCGGTCCTCCAGGGCCTCTGTGGCCTGGAGCTGTAGTGCGGCTGTCTTTTGCTGCAGGTCGGCGTTGCTCCTTTCGCTGTCCCGGGCCCTGGCGACGAGTTTGAGTGCGAGGTTTCCGAAGATTTTGGACAGCTGCTCGTGGCTGTATGTCTGGGCTGGATCATGGGACTCGAACTGGCTCAGGTCTGTGTCCCGTTGCTCTTGGCTCGAGCGATGTGGGTCCTGGGGCAGCACGGTCTTTGTTATGTCCCTCAGCCATGCCTCAAGGTCGTCCCAGCGGACTGCAGGACAGGGTGAGCTCGACATCTCGGCTTACTGTTGGCGAGAGAAGCACAGCACACACAAAAAGAGACAAAATGCAAGTTTGTTTTAGGGTCAAATGAGCTATACTCATACGGGCTATGCCGTTTATGAGAATTTCGGGGCTAACTGATGCCGACAGTTAGCTGAGCCAATTTCGTGGGTATGGATGAAACCCACAATAGAAATTTGGACAGGCGGTAGCCTGGGGGTCGTTTTAGCGACGCCCGCTTTGATCGTCACTCTATTATTCAGCTTTCCTGGGGTCGTTCTTAGGTTCTGTGTCTAAGTGAAATGAAAGAAACAAATCACAACAGAGTGGAGAAAGAGGCAAGGTTGAAGGTAGGGAAGATCAGAGGGAAACACAACACAAGGAAGTGAATTGGTCTGCAATGAAATGTCACAAACAATAACACGGGGAGCGTTATTTAAGGAAAATAAATAAAATAAGATACAATAATATAAAATAAAGAGGCCTAAGCCTTATTAACACTGCGAGAGTTCCTGATCGGGCCAGGAGATGCGTGGGTTATCGGGACAGGACCTCGAAAGAAGGTGTGTCTTAGAGAGAGAAAGGTGAGTCCAAGCACTTAAAATACACCCGAAGGAATAGCTGGTATTCTGTGGTTCCTAATAAGTGGATGGGTTCTATCAAATTTTAGTTTACCTGGGGTGAATAGAGGTCATCCAGGTGGAAACCAGCGGGCGCGGTCAGACTCTCCGACGGTCCCAACACCAGACAGGGCGCAGTGTCAGTAACGCCGGACAGATGATCCCGCCCACCGGAAACCACCAGGGATGACTTTTGGATTACCACAGTGCACTGACTGGGTCCTGCCAATAGATACACAATAAGGGATTGAGAGGTTAGACTTAAAGTGAATTAAGGCTTTCTGTTTTCATCAAATTGAGTAAATATGTATGCAGGGGTCAGAGGCAAAGGCTTTACTAAAATAATGATACAATGCAAAGGAATTATGATAATTGGTTGTAATTATCAGAATAACCTACCCCCCCTTTGAAAAGGCTGGGGAAAGAGAAAAAAAAATTATCAATGAAATAAAATTCAAATAAACAACACAGGCTTGGGACGCAGGCAGAGGGATAGGCCCTGCAGTGGGTTTGTGCCACAAGGGAAAGGGGCGTATTCCTTCTCCGTGGTCCACCTGGTTGTTAGTGAACACAATTTAAATAAAAATTCAAACTAGTTTAAATTAAAATTCAAATAAGCATGCAAGGAGAGGTCCAAAATAATAATAATAAGGAAGGAAAGAAAATTAGAATGATAACAGTGATGTATCAATACTAAAAATAATCAAAACTGAAATTCAGAATGACTTCCTATAATCCTTACAATAACACTGAGGTTATTAGTATTGATCATAAAAATAATCAAACGAAAAGGGGAGCAAGGAGACACTTCAATTGCAGGCTGGGGGTTAAACAGATATTGATAAGTCGACCCAAGATCGCCACACGGTGGCGTGCTTCTTCCTAGGTGGACCCTATCAATGAACTGAGTGAATCAAATCTAAGTTTTTAATTCGAAAAGTTTTCCCTTTTTTTTTTCGAACTTAACTTAAAGTGTGACAGTCAAAAACAGAAAAAGGAATTGTCTAACTCCAAATAATATCAGCATAGCTAAGCTTGAATGCAGTTAAGTATTTGAGAGAGAAAATGAATGCAGAGAGAAAAAGAAATTGAAAGCAGGTATTATCTTAGAACGCCACGAGATGGCGTAGTTGCGCTCGCGCAGGCTGACGTCAGTGGGAGGCGACGCTCACGCAGGATGACGTCGGTGGGGGGCGCGTAATTTGAGCCCTGCCACACCTCTAGAGGCTGCCCTCTAGTGTCGGTGACGTGATTCAGCAGTTAAGACAGCAGATTTTTTTATCTGTGGAATCACGTGGTGTTTTGCGCTTCTGTTGCATGCGGAAAACTGACGCGAGTTTCACAACATGTGACTAACAGGAATTACACATTATACATTACACATTGAGACGGTTTTAGAATAAGAACAGGGATTATCATCTTTTCTTAATTCATAAAACTGGTCTCCAATTACTCATTACATATAAAACGGTTTACATAAAAACAGGTATTAAAACTTCGTGTTTTAATCACTAGAAACTGTGAGCAAACAGGCATTGAACATCTATTTACTTAAGCTGTGAGCACACCAGGCATCAGAACAGCTGTGAGCAGGACTTATCATCTGCTCATCTCCCATAAGCATTAATCAAAATAGCACTTTTATGATTTTTGCGTAGGTTTACGAAATTGGATCGCGAGGCCAATTTCTGACCAGGAGCTTATCGTTAACGTATTGTATATCATAAGGCCTATTACGACTGAAAACTATCAGATTTACGTCTTCGTCCTAAAAGAGATCCTTCGTCTTCATTTAGTCGGTTTAAATCATGTTACATGTATCAACTGCAAAGAGTTTTGCTTCGTCTTTACAGAGACAGATGTAATGTCATGAACTGCAGTTTTAGCAGAGCTGGGCTGGCTTTGTGCCCGCGATCAGCTGGGTGAGTTCGCCTTGGCGACTTATCTCACAATTCAAAACGCGCGTATAGCCTACAATTATTAATACCAATAATACACATTCAACTGAAACTGAATTTGCCCACAAAAATGAAGTTTGAAACTGCTCGAAATGTCTCCACCATAATACATGTAGCGTAAATGCCTCTGGGTTAATGCGAATTAGCTCAAGAATATAGGGAATTTTGGCAATATTAATATTTATAACGCATGGTCATAATTCATAAATCGCATATGCATTTACTTTATCAATTATAGGAAATGCCTCGTTCTGTACTGTCTGATCATTACAGTTAAGAAGAAGTATTCCTGTTTACAAAACTCCAATAAAGTTTGTCTTCTGGCCACGAAGACAAAACCTCTTTGGGTTTATAAATTAAAACTACTCAAAGTAGTTTTATAATATAGAGCCTGTAGCTTTATAGATCTTTTGTTTCATTGACTTTATAAAAAGTGGGTTTTCAAACACAGAGACAGTTAAAAGTATAAATGGGTTTATTAATAAAATGGCACACGCTAGAGATTATAAGCTACAAATATAAACGTACGTAAAAATGCAAACACCAATAAACATTTAACCGAACAAAAACATGAAATGAAAGAAAGAAAGATATAGAGGGAAGATAGAGGGTAACTTAAATCACAGACCTAAGACCTAGACACCTGGAACAGCTTTTATAGGAATCAATATACTTGCGAGATGTGGTACTCTTTCAGTGTGATGCTGAAAAGGGGACGCGCGCGTGCGCGTGTCCGGCTGGTTTGCGTCTAGCTTTGTCTTCTGGGTCGTTTCGCAAAACGATGTAAAGGCTCACTTGAATTTAACGTTACCGAGAAAGTTCAGATTCGTCTCCCGGGATGGGAGAGGCTGGAAATCTTAGTTGCAAAGACCGGCTGTTACGACTCGAACATGGGTTCGTTCGATGGAGAAGGCCAGGGCCTCCTTCAGATGTTCCTTGGAGAAGCGCTGCGCCGGGGAGAAGAAGGTCCGAGGAGCGGAAGTTGAGTTGAGAGGAAGAGAGAGCGAGCGTCTGCTTGTGTTTTGGTTTTAAAGCAGCGCGGGGTAACGCCCTGTTTGATGACGGGACCCAATGGAATCTTTCGGTTCTGAGGCGGGAGCGTTTCATTGTTTGTGAAGGAACGCCTCTTCTGATCGTACCCAGAAAAATGCATTAAAACTTTAATACCACATTATGTATAGAAATATAAACATTTGTGCGGAATATAGTTTATATTTCTGTATAAAGAAGCTCAGTACGATCCGTAGGATATCATACCCGACATTAATATCAGTTAATGAAACAGATACATCTCAAATGTATCAACACACGTGTCCATTACATCTGCAGAGGTGCATAAATATCTCAATTTATCCCATCACAACCCATAGACAAGAAAACTACATAAAAACATTTCATGCGTGTGTGTAACTTGTAGTTTAGGAGTTTCAGAGTGGTTTGGTGTGTGTGTGATTCAGAGCGGGTTTTCTGTTGAGATCGGAATGTCAGTAATGTCTTTGAAGCTCACACTGTCGAGAGGGGGGAAGCGAGTCGTAAACGGGGGTTCAGTTACAGAGTTCGCCAAGTCTGTGGGACTTAGAAAGTGTTTTCACTTTTAATTAGTATATAAATTAAAAGTCAATTTTTACCCATCGAGCCATAGTCGTTACAATTATAATGGAATTGAAGAAATTGTACAAACATAAACAGCTTGTACTCACTATATTACATATGTTCATCATCTTCATTTGACCGACTCATGGAGTTTTCTAGAATCAGTCTCTGAATCCTCTCTGGATTACACTTTCCATGTTGTCAGTCGGGTTTTGTTTTTGGTCTGTGTGACTCCGCCCACTGCCAGTTCAGCCAATAGTATTCCCACACCCCGGGATGCCAGATAGCAGGAAAACACAGCGTATCTCAGCCATCAAACAAACTGGGTCAGAGATTGCAGATTCCACACAACCTAAAAAGCCTCGGTATCCATCTAAACATCTCTATGAACAAGAGCTTATTAAAACACGGATAAATCAACTTACAATGTGTAAGTCTCCTCGGCTTTCATTGTCAGTTGCGCTCGTTCTGTTGCGTGTCCTCAAACTGGCGACCGGCGTAAGTGTCGAGTCTGAGGAGGCGGGGAAACTACGATCTCTGATATTTTGAACATAACTCATCCCATGTTAGTGTGAGCAGCTTTCAGCACTGATACTGTAGCTCTGGACTACAGCAGTTTGTAAAATAAATGCCTTGATATTGTGTTCATGCTTTAAAATATTATATATTTCTATTCCCAATTTGTTTTTAATACATCAACTACAACAACAGAAGTGATTCCAGATACCACACCAAACTCTCTGAATCCAGGTGTGTATGAACATCATCCTCATTTGACCGACTCGTTGTTCGAACAGCTGATCACAGATTTTGACTCAAGCCATGTTTAATTTGTAATCTACATCACTTTCTAATTCCATTCTCTTGTACATCAGCAACAATCATAAACATGAAAACTAATACCATAATGTAAAAAGTAACTGTCATTAAATGTCAGACACATCATTCTCATCCAGACAATCCTAAACAATCATGTCACATTCATTTAGTGAACATATGAGGTACAGTCTGTTAGTGTACAGATGGCTTTTAATACATATCAATTTCTATAAAATCATCATCACAAGCATCAATTTTCATGGTAAATAAGGATAATTATGGTATTAAATGTGCCATGTTTATGTATTTGGTTAAACACAGTAATATAGTCCTGCTAATGGTGTCTCTCTATAATCTCTCTCTCAGGGATTGTGATTGTAATTGTTGTTGCCGCTTCATTCGCTCTTCTCCTTCTGGCTCTTATTCTCTGGGTGATTCGTAAAAAAAGAGCAGGTGAGTTTTTCATATTTTGTAACAACAGACAAAAACATCTGATAAAACAAATATGTAATTTAGACAAATTTCTTTCTCTAAAAGTGAAGAGAAATCAATGAGTTAACAAAAATAATGTTTCTATTCTACAGCACTAGATTCTTCTAGACTCTTTTAAAAACTGATTGTCATCTGCATTAGAGACTGTTTGTGTGTTTGATCATAAACTTTCCCGTGACATTATGTTTCAGGCAACAGAAGAGGGACTGGTGACTCTATGGTAAGTATTGCAGGTTGATCCATGAGTTATTAATGTTCATAAGGACTGACCCTGAAATATGACACTCTTATTACTCAGATTATAAAATGTCAGGGTTCTCAGCAGACAGTTCTGTCAGTCTTGTCTTAGTTTAATGTGTCTTTGTCTGTGTTGTGTTTGAGCACATGACTCTGTCTCTATTTGTGTTGGCCATGTGTTCCTCTTGTCCCGCCTCCTAGTTTCCAGTTACGCCCTCTTGTTTAGTCGTTGATGAGTCCTCGTCAGTCTGAGTGTGTGTTCACCTGTTCTTTGTCTGAGGGGCTGTTCACATCATAGACATAATAAATACATAGACGCCCTATTGGCCGCTGGATCGTACGTCAACGGCGCCGCCATACTGCGGAGGGCAACTTTCCCATACCTCTCATAACGAGAATTGAGAAAAATGCCTATTTCGTGCGCTGCTTGGGGCTTTACAAATCGCCACACAATTGAAAACAGGTCTCAGGGAATAACCTTTCACAAGCAAAACTGAAAATTTGTTTCTGGTTGTATTTCATTTACTATGTTTATTTTCAGAGGAGAAAGGCCGCGAAATTTTAAAATACTACTGTTCCCTTACGAGAACGTTCTCTCGTACTGCGTTGCAAACGCTGTGGGAAAACTCCTTTTCTCGAGAATATTGAAGCCTTTATTTTAAAACGCATTGCTGCAGCACAGGCGAGAGCATCAGGCTCGCGCGAGCATGCTGATAGGCTGTGCTGTGGCAACTGCACGAACCAATGGCGGATAGGCAGAGGCGCGCGAACCAATCAGGGCGCTTGGCACACTGCCAAAGTCAAGCGCGCGAAAATACACGTGACCATAGAATATAAATACAGATAAAATCCGCCATTTGACAGATTTAATCTCCTTCAGCTCGACTCACCTCGTCGCTGATCATCTCCGGATAGAAGCCGCTCGTCATCTGAAAAGCCTTCCAGCGGAACAGCTTCGCATCTCGGCACCTGCCAGCCAAGCGTTTCCCTGTGGCATCCGACGAGTATCCTTTTTCTCTATCTAAAAGAGCAAAATCGCTGTTTTCACAGCGCATAGGCGTTGCTTCAAATGCCTCCCTCTCTCTGTCTATTGTGCGGGGTTCCCCTGCATGTGTCTGACAGACACACACAGTGCGCTGCCTGTCTCGGCCCTGAGCACGCCGAGTCAGCGCTCACTAAAGGCGGCTGCCTTTTCTGCGACGGGATGCCGGTTTCTACTCTACGCTCGAGACTCGCCCTCGCTTCGTCGGTGAGTGATCCCGCCCATCTTCCGTCTTCGGCGCCCCGCGAGCCCCGTAGGAAGAAGCGACGCGAGCAGAGGCGTCCTGAATGCAGTGAGTTCAGCGAATGCACGCCGGGCCTTTCTCCACGTGCTTCGCCCACGCCCCCTTCTCCAGTTCTATCAGGCCCCTCGTCAGCGCGCCGCCCCCTTTCTGCCTGAGGTCCACGAAGAGCTCACTAAGAGCTGGCGCGCGCCCTTTTCAGCGCGAACGCGCTCATCTGCTTCTTCAACGCTCTCCACTGTGGACGGCGCTGAAGAAAAAGGCTATATGTCTCTCCCTCCACTGGAGGAAGCGGTCGCCGCACACTTATGCCCTCCCACTGCAGGTAGTTGGAGGTCTAAGACTGTGCACCCATCTAAGCCGTGCAGGACCACATCGGCCATCGCCAGCCGCGCTTATGCTGCCGCTGGTCAAGCCGCCTCTGCACTTCACGCCATGGCGACCCTTCAAGTCTTCCAGGCTAAGCTCCTCCGCTCCATGGATGAGTCAGGCCCTGATCCAGACACCTTTAAGGACCTCAGAAGTGCAACGGATTTGGCGCTGCGGGCCACTAAGACCACTGCTCAAGCCCTGGGCCGCAACATGGCCAGCCTGGTGGTTTTAGAGCGCCACCTGTGGCTGAATTTAACTGAGATCAGGGACGCAGATAAGACCGCCTTCCTCGACTCTCCAGTTACACCATCCGGTCTCTTCGGCCCGTCTGTCAGCGGCTTCGCAGAACGCTTCACCGAGGCTCAGAAAGCTTCCAGCGCTATTAAGCACTTTCTGCCCAAACGCTCTAGCTCAGTCCAACGGCGCCCCAAGAGCACGCCGCGACCTGAGAGGGTAGTTTCACAGGTCCTCCAGCCCCGCCCAGCGGCTGAGACCAGCCAGCACCCGAAGCCTGCTAAACGGTTCCCGTTCCCGAAGCGCCAGGGCCCACGGCCTAAGCTCACGCTCGATCACGAGCCCAAGAAGCCGTCCTAACCAGCTTAACCCTCTGGGGACCAAGCTGTTTTTGGGGCCCTTGAGATGTTCTGACATGCTCTGACATTTGTGCTTTTTTCAGTTATTTATAAACATGTTAATGGCAAAGGTGTAAATTCACTCTATATAGCACAAACAGGCCTACCATAATATGCGAGCAACATGTATGTAGATGTTTGTATTTTTAAGAGAATAATGTTTATGCGTGGTTATTAAAAAAAATAAAAATGAAAGTTGCTGAAATAAGACCACAAAACTCATACAAAATATGTGCCCACAAGACTTTTGACTAATGGATGTTGTCCCTTTCAGTTCTAGCTTCAAAATTATGTGAAAATAGTCTTGCTTTATCGTTCACAAAAAAAAATACATTGATTTAAATGGTGTAAAACAGGTTTTGCTTGGAAAGCCAATATGCGAGGGGGAGGAGTAGTTTACACCTTAGTCCCACCCACTCTGCATAATGACTCTGCATAATTAGCCATTCATTCAGGTGTGACACTGACTGAGCCACAATGCAAAGACAAAATATATATTTTGAAGAAGACTTATATTGACCATTTAAGATTTTGCTTACATCTATCTTGTAAATATGTTTTGCTATTTTATTAAAAAGGTTACAATTACAACAATAATTACAATTTCAGCAATATTTCTGCAAAAAAGTACTCTTTCTTTGTAAAAAAAAAAAAAAAAAAGATTATAGGCCTACATTTTATCATATGTATTCATTAGTTTGAATATAGCCAACATTGGAACATCTTAGTCTATGACTTTATTTTTGACAAAATAGTATTTTATATAGGCTATATGAGCAGAAAAGCTTATTTGATGTGACAGTATATTCTACAGTAAAAACTGTACCCAAATCTAGTCAACAAAATGTTGTCTTTCATACTTCGCCTAACTGTAACGCAGTAACTGTAACTGTAAAAGCAGTTTATTCTTTCACACACAGACGCGCGATTCATATTTAGGCTAAACACTCTTTACAAATATGTACCCTTCAATCATCTCACAGAAACGCGATTCATATTATAGAAACGCGATTCATCTTTTTGTTTACATAAGCCTAATAACGTTATTCCACATTAACACTTGAGAAAGGATAACTTAGCCTACCTCACTCCTCAGCGGCATCTGCTCCTCATATCAGCACGGAAAATTTTCTCCATAAGGTAGGCTATATTATGCCTCTTTGTTTACAGCTGATGTGGGGGCGTTTCACAGACTGAAATGGTTCTCAGAATTTGCGTTTGAATAGCACGCGCTCTCCGGGGCGTGGTCAAATTACTTTTGAATGGCTCCTAATGAGCTCGACTGGAGTCGCTCTCTTTTTATACAGATTACAGAAGCTGATAATATTTGTTTTTTATATAAATTACTTCATTTAAAAGCTGCGATCTCAAGCTTTATGCCCGTGGGTCTGTTTGCCTGTTTGACTGAATTTTCGCGGAGTTATAGATAATTTTCGAACGCGTTTCAAATGGGAGTTTACTGACAGAGAGAAGGCAGAAATAGCATCATGTTAGTTTTTCTTTATTTGTCAAAAAGCAAAACACTTTATTTGTATTGTGAGTATACAGAAAAAAAATAGAAACTGAACAGGATCGATTGATGTATTACACGAAAATGAAAGATCAAAATTAACAGAGCATTTTGTGTTTATTTTTCATTGCTAAAAAAAAAAACGAGCAAAACGCGCGGGCGCGTTTTTGGTCCCCAGAGGGTTAAAGAGGGGTCATTGTCCCGCCGCGGCCGGACCAGCCCCAAAAGTCGCTCGAGTGCTACTCGCAGCCCCCTCTTCAGTTCAGGCGGTTGGAGCAGTTTTAAATGCAGTACATGGGCCCGTCACCTGTCACGCACCCCTGCACACAAACGCTGTTTTAACAGCGACCCACAAAAAGCACAAATCGAGCAAAATTTCTCACCTACATACATGTCAGCCCGAGCCCCCGATACTGGGCGTTCCAGATATGATAATACCTCTGGCTCTGCGGGCTCTAGCTTGGCAAGCTATCCCCGGAATCTCAGATTGGGTGATGAACATCATAAAGCGCGGTTACTCGCTTCAGTTCGCCCGCAGACCACCGCGTTTTCGCGCGGTTATACAAACCACGGTAAGGAGCACATTGAGTCATGTCCTCCGCACCGAAGTGTTAAGTCTGCTGGCAAAAGGGGCCATCGAGAAGATCCCCCCTTCTCAGAGCGAGTCGGGTTTTTACAGCCGTTACTTTCTTGTTCCAAAGAAAGACGGCGGCCTGAGACCCATTTTAGATCTCAGACATCTGAACAAGGCTCTCATGTCACGGCCGTTCAGAATGCTCACGACCAAACATATCCTGGCGCAAATTCGCCCAGGCGATTGTTTTTTCTCAGTAGATCTGAAAGACGCTTACTTTCACATTCAAGTGAACCCCCACCACAGGCCATTCTTGAGATTCGCCTTCGAGGGGCAGACATACCAGTACACAGTTCTACCATTTGGACTGGCACTGGCACCTCGCACTTTCACGAAGTGCATGGATGCAGCTCTCTCCCCCCTGAGACAGCGGGGCATGCGCATCCTAAACTACCTCGACGACTGGCTCATACTGACTCAGTCAGAGGCGGAGTCACATACTCACAGAGCCTGGCTCCTCAGCCATTTGGAAGGTCTGGGGCTCAGGGTCAATTTTTCCAAGAGTATTCTGTTGCCCAGCCAACGCATCACGTTCCTGGGAACAGTTCTCGACTCCGTACTTATGAAAGCATGGCCCACACCGGCCCGTGCTTTAACGATTCAGCAGCTCGCAGCATCGTTCTTAAAGGGCTCTCATGTACCCCTCAGAACGTTTCAGAGGATCCTTGGCCTGATGGCCTCTGCATCATCAGTACTCCAACTAGGCCTACTGCGTATGCGTCCTCTTCAGCTGTGGCTAGCACCTCTGGTGCCACCCCACGCCTGGCACTCAGGCCACTTGATTATCAAGGTGGACCAGCGCTGTGTTCAAGCCCTGGCCCCTTGGAAAGACGCCAGCTGGTACCAGCAGGGCGTAAGCATGGGGGTGGTTTCGGAGAGGAGGATGATTTCAACAGACGCTTCCAACCTGGGTTGGGGAGCTCTGTACGAGGGCAGGCCTATCTCCGGCCTCTGGTCGAGCTCGGAGAAACGCCTACACATCAACTGCCTCGAAATGAGAGCAGTTTTTCTAGCCCTGAAAGCCTTCCTCCCATACCTGGCTGGTCACCACGTGTTGGTCCGGACGGACAATATGTCGGTGGTCTCTTACATAAATCGCCAGGGCGGCATCAGGTCTCGCAACCTGTTTGCCATAGCCTCTCAGCTCCTGCTATGGGCTCACACCAACCTGCGCTCGCTCAGGGCAGCTCACGTGCCAGGCACGATGAACATAGGAGCAGACATGCTCTCTCGGGGCAGAGTCCCCCCAGAGGAATGGTCTCTCCACCCTCAGACAGTTCTCCTGCTTTGGGAGGTCTTCGGGAAGGCAGAAGTAGATCTTTTCGCCTCAGAAGACAACTGTCACTGCCCAATCTTCTTTTCAAAGAGCAGGGATGCGTTGGCCCACGATTGGCCCAACCTTCCTCTCTATGCGTTTCCTCCGGTCTCGATGCTCCCTCAGGTCATCGAACGGATCAGGAATACGAGAAGCACAGTTCTCTTAGTGGCTCCTCTCTGGCGAACCCAGATTTGGTTTCCAGAGCTGATGCAACTGTCTGTAACAGACCCATGGCCAATCCCAGTGAGGTGCGACCTTCTGACTCAGGCCAACGGGACAATCTGGCATCCCCGTCCCGACTTGTGGGCCCTACATGTATGGCCACTCAACGGGTACCCCAGGATCTCCCAGAAGGTGTCCTGAACACTATTAAGGAGGCTAGAGCTCCGTCTACCAGACGCCTCTATCACCTTAAATGGTCAGTGTTCTCCAGCTGGTGTTTAGCTCGAGGCCTCGACCCACACACGTGTGAAGTACCAAAAGTGCTTTCTTTTCTGCAGGAGATGTTGGACGCGGGTCGTTCCCCCTCCACTCTCAAAGTGTATGTGGCAGCCATTGCTGCTTATCACGTATTGGAAGCCGGAGCCTCCTTAGGTAAAAGCGACCTTATAGTTCGTTTCCTTAAGGGCGCCAGAAGGCTTAACCCGCCCCGGCCGCCGTCTGTACCGGCCTGGGACCTTTCACTGGTCCTGCGGGCTCTTAAGGGGCCTCCCTTTGAACCACTTCAGTCAGCTGATCTTAAGCCCCTCTCTCTGAAAACCGCCCTGCTCCTGGCACTGGCGTCAGTGAAGAGAGTAGGGGACCTGCAGGCGCTTTCTACTAGCGCCTCCTGTCTGGAGTTTGGCCCTAATGACTCCAAGGTCATTCTTAGGCCAAGACATGGATATGTTCCTAAGGTGCTCTCAACTCCGTTCAGAGCCCAGGTTATTTCTCTGTCAGCTCTTCCCACTGAGGAGGACAGTGATTCTCTCACGCTCTGCCCTGTCAGAGCTTTGAGAATTTATCTAGAGCGTTCGGCCTCTTTCAGACAGTCTGAACAGCTCTTTGTTTGTTTCGGGGGCCGAACCAAAGGCCTTCCGGTCACTAAGCTCACGCTGTCCAGATGGATAGTTGATGCCATTGCTCTGGCTTACACCTCACTGGGCCTATCCTGTCCCATAGGTGTTAGAGCTCACTCTACGAGAGGTGTCGCCTCTTCGTGGGCTTGGTCGAGTGGTGTTCCTATCGAGGACATTTGTGCGGCGGCCGGCTGGTCCGCTCCGTCCACATTTGTGAGATTTTACAACTTGGATGTCCCTGCTCTGCAGGCACGAGTGCTTTCTATCTAGACCCTGGCTCTGTGGATCCAGACTAGTTTTTGACTCAGACACACGGTTGTCACCTTGAGTTGTGGGTAAGACTGGCCCTTGGCCTTCTCTTATGGTTTAAATTTCTGGGCCCGATGTTTCGGTCTCGTTTATCTTGGCCAATTCTGTAACTTCCCGGTACTTGGTGAGTCAGAGCGGCCACAAGATTATAGCACGGCGTTTTAAATAGCGTTCCCACAGCGTTTGCAACGCAGTACGAGAGAACGTTCTCGTAAGGGAACGTACTTGGTTACTTACGTAACCTCGGTTCCCTTAGAGATAAGGGAACGAGTACTGCGTTGCCTTGCCGTGCTGTTTATCTTGTGTCAGGTGTTTTTTCGCTTCAGTCGATTATACCTGTCAAATGGTGGATTTTATCTGTATTTATATTCTATGGTCACGTGTATTTTCGCGCGCTTGACTTTGGCAGTGTGCCAAGCGCCCTGATTGGTTCGCGCGCCTCTGCCTATCCGCCATTGGTTCGTGCAGTTGCCACAGCACAGCCTATCAGCATGCTCGCGCGAGCCTGATGCTCTCGCCTGTGCTGCAGCAATGCGTTTTAAAATAAAGGCTTCAATATTCTCGAGAAAAGGAGTTTTCCCACAGCGTTTGCAACGCAGTACTCGTTCCCTTATCTCTAAGGGAACCGAGGTTACGTAAGTAACCAAGTACGTTATTGTGTCACGAAATGTAGTTTTAAGAGTTTTTCACTCGAGTCAAGTCAAGTCATCTTCATTTATATAGCGCTTTTAACAATGTAGATTGTTTCAAAGCAGCTTTACAGAGATAAACGTATAATTTATGGTAACAGAGATTGTTTTGGCTTTATATCGGTTCTTTATTAAAGTTATTTTCCAGCTAAGGTTAGTTATGATTGATTCGCTTCCGTCGCAACAATCATTTGTTATTAAATGAGGGGCCGCTAAGACGACACCATTCTCTCTACATAGACTTTAAACGCGAACCTGTGAGAAACGCTGATGGCGTTCACATGCGCATTAAGAATGGGTTCTATAGTTATGTGCGTTTGAATATATGTACGCAGGTTTGTAATTCCCTACAAACCAAGCCTAAACAAAGTACTGGTGTTTCCTTATAATTTTTGATACAGAATTTATTTTATTTTATCAATTCGGGGTAGATACGCGAATTGAGTTTCCCGACAACGCTTTATCTGTAGAGTGGTAAATGGAGCCTCCATAGGGAGAGACTAGTTGGCACTCGACAATGTAGTTGTTTAAAGTTCAAATCTGTGGTTTATTTATAAAGATAGCGCCTATTTAAAAATGTTATCTGATGGTTTCGGAGTTGTGAGATCCAGCGATCACCGGACGCTCAGCGCTCATGTACCCCGCCGAGAACAGCCTTACCTCGGCTAGTGCTTCTGACGTTCACCGCTGGATCTGATGTCTTTAGTCTAGTGGTTAAACATGAGAATAATTCATCTTGTGGATATCTAACGGGCGATCTTTGGTCTCATTAATCTATAATTTGTTCCTTGTCAAATCGTTTTGGCTGTAGGCAAAGTGAAGTTTCATAACTTTATATATTTAGGCTATTTAACTTTAACGCTGTAGCCTGCTGTATGTTTGACTCAATCGTTTACTTTATTTCTTCACTTGTATAGCTTCGTATACCTTTTAAAAACTGAAATTTAACAAAAAGAGACAGGGTTGCGTCATTTTATTTTATATAGCCTATGTAAGAATATTTTAAAATATATACATTTACATTATTTATTGTTATTATAATAATATACCACTTGCGATTATCAATCTATTATAGCTATGCTGTTAAATTATTGTACTATTCATAGTAACTATATTATACATAAACTATATGCTATTATCAATATATTATTATTATTATATTATAGTACTTGATATTGATATTATATAATTATACTTTTCATTACTATTTTATTTGCATCTCACTTTATCTTATATTTACTATTTGCATTGCACTGTAGTTATACCATATATCATATGTATTACCATAAAGGACAGAATATGCTTTTTCCACAATAAGAAAACTTTATTTTATTTAATGTGAAAATTAAATTATATCTCAGTATGGGGGTGTTCACAAGAATAAAAAGCCAAATACATGACAAGCCTGAGCTTTGGCCATTCCTTATTAAAAAAATATTTTATAAGTCTAACTATCGAGATTTTAAATAACTAGAGATGGAACTTTTTTTACACCACATACAAACCACTGAAATCGGTTGATAAATGTAATTTTTTTTTTTTTTTTGAAAAACCGCAGCTCACCTGTTTACTTGCATTTGATTACAGCGCAGTCTTGCTCTCCGCAAAGCGGGCCAATAGGGCGTCTATGTATTTATTATGTCTATGGTTCACATGACATGGTTTTCAACTAAAAACGTAAAACTTTTTATGCGTTTTGCCGTTCATTTACACGACAATGGTGTTCTGGGTCCCTGAAAATGCAAAGTTTTGAAAACGGGTTTCAAAGTGCAAGTATTTGAAACCGGTCTCCGTGTAAACAACAAAATGTGAATCTCTGAAGACGATGAGGTCATGCACATGCGTATTACATGTTCAGTTTTTTTTTTTTTTTTGGTGGATGTGTGTGAATGGGGATCGTTTTGACAATGGTGTCGTCTGTACGCGGAAAACTTGAAGGAAACATTTTTAAGCATATCATTTTCGTGTAAACATACCCTGAGTGTGTTGTGCCTGTGACTAATTGCCCATTGTTCTAGTTGTGGATTTCATCATGAAAATATTATTGATGGATGGTATTTTTTCCATATTTCCATTGATGTTTAGGAGCAGACAGATGATGTGACTTATACTGAAGTCGCTGCGTACAGTAAAAAACGAGGCAAAAAGAACAAGGTGAGCGAACACTTCCTTGATGTTGTCCAGCTTCTCTCAACATGATTTTTGTATATTTTCCTCTTATATGCAGATCTTCTTGATTTGTGTGATTATATGCAGTTCTTCATGAATTGAGCTCAAACAACATGCTGTAATAATTGTGGGTTGAAACAACTGTGATGTTCATTCAGGTTCGCTGTGATGATAAAGTGACTTATGCTTCCATCAGAGGAGCAAAAGCTGGAGCTCAGGAGAACTGCAGTCAACTTTATGCCTCTGTGAACAAGAACAAATCAGTCAAATAATTATACAAAACCCACATGAGCAGAGGAATATCAATCTAATATAACTCAATCCTAGTGGGTTCATTCATTGTTAATACTTTCAATGTCTTTTACATGTTAATGAACAAATTGTAACAGATTGTTGTCTTTTGTCCTCTTTGTGTTCTGGCTTTGAGTTCTAGCGCTTCCAGAACTATTTTAATAACCTTTGGTCTAGTTTTAATTTAGCAATGTGGAACTAGTGTGACTACATATTTTCAGGAGTATTTTCAGAGCGGTGAACTCACTGTTGAGGTTTGGAAACATGTTTCTGCTGAGTGTGAGAACTCTGTTAGTTTAACCACATGTTTTTAGAGAAACATTTAAAGAAAGAAGATGAACTGACATCTTAACCCACACAGAACTGATCATCTCTGAACCCAGTTTGAACTGAACCTGGTAAAACAAAAAGTACTTATTTAGTGAATAAATACAAGTATTTGTCTGGTACCTTTTATTTGATGCTGAATAATACAAAACATTTTAAAATGTACTTATTATTCAGTCCTATAAGTACGTAAAAACAGTTATATGTACATATCATATTAATAACCTTAACTTCCATAAACTGCCATTAAAAACATGTTAAGGAATACATAAAGTATCTGCAATACTTGGAAGTTAATTTTCTCTTGTTTTGTCTTATTCAGCATCCAATAAAAGGTACCAGACAAATACTTGTATTTATCAATTCAATAAGTTATTTTTGTTTTACCAGGTTCAGTCCAAACTGGGTTCAGAGATGATCAGTTCTGTGTGGGTTAAGATGTCAGTTCCTCTTCTTTCTTTCTTCATTAACCACACGCTTTTCTCTAATAAATTAATAAACTCTTCCAAACCTCAACAGTGAGTTCATCGTGCTGAAAATACTCCTGAAAATATGTAGTCACACTAGTTCCACATTGCTAAATTAAAACTAGACCAAAGGTTATTAAAATAGTTCAGGAAGCGCTAGAACTCAAAGCCAGAACACAAAGAGGACAAAAGACAACAATTAGGCAGAAACGCATGTGTGTTAGTTTGATCATACTGGTTTTAGACAAACTGCACAAAATGTTATGTATGAAAACTTATCAGGCATACAAATGTATATGAATCATCTACAGTTCACAGAAAATTTTAATAATGGAATTAATAAATTGATGTTATTCTTTACATTTTTGTTGAAATAATTATTTGTTAAGAAGCCGTTGAATGGCTGTATTCTGTTGTTTAATATGATTAATGGTGGAAAACACTGAATTGAGGCTGAAATGTACAGTATGTGTAATAAGCAAAGCTTCTGTCTACTCCTTTTGGGTCACTGCGAGTTGTTTTGATCACATAGATTATATGATTATATATATAGGCCTACAGTTTGTTTTGAGCTTTTATTCTGTTTTTGTTTTTTCTAACCCTATGGACCAAAATAAAAAAAATATATAAATTGAAGTCATAAAACATTTTTTACAAAGAGCCCATTTTTCTTGTGCATTTTCCCAGTAAAATTATTAACTCCATACTAGGCTATATATTGATAGAGTTTTCAAACACACTGTTCACAGAAAGAATTGAAATTTAGGCATTTAGGCCAACCGTCTCCATTGGCTTTGTATTGCCTGAAGCTTTTGACTTATAACAAAAAACAATGTTTAAAAGCTGCTATGTGACAAGGTGTACAGCAAACAAGCTACAAAACCCTAGAAACAAGTTTTTATAAGCTGTTGACCCCAAAAAACGAGCGTTTAAGGACACAAAAGTGGATACAGGCAATTGAGATAGAGACGCGGGAGGGGAACGTAATCGGCGACCAGTATAGCTTAGCTTAGCTTACAGAAATATAATATATAAAACTGACATTTCGTGAGCTTAGAATTATAAGGTTCTATCTCCACTTTTGGTCAAATTGAGTTTTTGACATAATCTGATCCATTAGGTGTTTATTAATGCCTGTGTGGTGTTATTTTTGTAAAAAAAATATTTTGTTAGTAGTTATTAATCGAATAAAAAGGTTCCATCTCTCCATTGCCAGCTGGGATTTAAAAACTTTGATGCTCAATATCTCGGAACTACCCTAAACGGAGATAGAACCTTATAATTCTAAGCTCACGATTTGACTAAGTGACAAAATGTTGAGTGTCAGGATCCCACAATTAACCCATTCTTCCAGCGCATGCTTCACGTCTTATTGCCTGTATCCACTGTGGCATCATGAGAGGTAGAGGATCACCAAAGTGTGGGTTGCTTCACAAATCGAGTTCAGGCAGAGATCAAGTCACTGGTTTCATTATAATAATCAACTCAAAACTCCAACACTTTTTAACCAAAACACTTTCCAGCTTCTCTTTATGCTCTCTAACAAAAAACAGCCAGTCTCTCTGTCCTCAGCTCATTAACAGCTTTTCTCCTTCACTCACAACAGCTGTGTCCCTGGTAACTGTAGTCCGGGACCAGGTGGCCATCTTGGTTTGTAGTCCCAATGCTTTAACCACCTAGATGGCACATACCTTGCCTCTATGACATACCCTCTCATGATGCCACACCACCTTTGTCTCCTTAAATGCTTGTTTTTTGGGGTCAACAGCTTATAAAAACTTATTTCTGTGTTCTTTAGCTTGTTTGCTGTACACCCTTCAGGGAAAATTAAGGTTGATTATGTCCCTATCAACACATGACCAACATCACCTGACTGTATTTTCTCTCAGCTTTTCTTGACAAATGTTCGTTAAAAACACACAATCAGCCAAAGAAGGAATGACACTGAAAATGTCAAAGGTCAGTTGTAGAATTATGATTCAGCTTCTGTCAAAAATGATTGATGACCGTGAAATTGATTAACTCTTGACATTGTCCCGCCCCCTGTCCTTGGGTTGACCTGACCTCACATGACAGTGTCGACACCTTTGACCTTGTATCCTCCGGGGGTTGGAAATGACCTATGACCGTTGACTAATTGGTTGATGTGTATGCCCTCGTGAGTATAAGGTATCTATTGATTAAGGTTTGAACTTTGTCCCAGTTATAAAGTCATGAAGGGTTATTTTTGTGAGCTCTGACGTCCGGTTGTGTCACATGCCATTCCAGCACATAGTGGGGGATTACGGGGGCACAGTGGAAGTAATAACTTTTTATCACTTCCACCTTGCTCAGACGGTTCAACCTCCCTCGTCTGTCGTTCTTCAGACGTTACACTACTCTCTCAATATTCAAAGTGCAAACAGAGACCGGAGCCACAACTACACAGTCCAGAGATAGGTTTGAAAGCTCTGTTGCGCAACGAATCCTCCGCCATCGTCACGCGATCAGTGAACTGGAATTCCTACTCTGGCGACTCGTGCTGGATGAGCAGAACAGACGTTTACAATAGTTTACTATGTTTTTGTTGTTGTTTTTTTTAAAGCAAAACGACCTTGGAGGCAGTGACACGGTGAGCACCGTAATGTAATGTGAATGTAGCGGTGGCATATTATATGCTAATTCCAATTCCACCCTCACGCTCCGTCATGGCGATATCACGAGACCGCTTCACTCGACGAGTGAACAAATAACATATTATGCTATTTGTATGCTTTAGTAGAGTAAAAAAGTTACATACAGCACCTTTACACTCAGATCTTGAAGAATTTGCAGTCCTGTGGCTCCCTCTAGTGCACAACATTAGTGGGTTATGAATCGCATTGATAAATATGGCTGATTTTTTTTAATGATTACACATTTTTTAATGATTACTTTTTACTGATAATATACTCACATTAAGCTCAAATTCACTAATTCGTGGTACCTTATTTCATGCTTTAACAGTTGAATTATAAACTTGCTATGAACTCTAAACAACCCAGTAAAAAAAAAAAAAAAAAAAAGAAATAATTTTCATGTGATCAATTTTTGTGTGATCATGTTGATGTTTATAGATGTTTTGTCATTTTTTGTACATTTATTATTGCAGACAAAATATGTTTAGAACACAGGCATGAAAACATAATTTCAAAATCTCCTGTGGACATCACATGTATGTTAAAATAATGTATCATTTTAGGCTATAAGAACTATAAAAATAGACGGAAGAATAATCAATATTAGCCTAACAATTAAAATGGAACAATTTTCCCTTTCGAAAATGCGGCAAATTATATCAAACCTAAAAGGTCCCGGAGCGGTTGCTCTCCCCTACACGTGCAAAGTTGAATGCAACAGCGAAATTTCATGTTAAACATCTTCTTTTTAACAGGCTCTAAGGAAGGAAAATGCCCTTGACGTGAAACTTTGCGTGCTGCGTTCATTTAGGCTCTTGTCTGTATATAGTTTTCCTCCAGGAGAGCCTATTATAAAGAAAAAGATTAACGTTAATGCAGTAAGACGGTGATATTAAAACTCAGTAGCCTATACACCTTATTGAACATGCAACGCGCTATATCTCATTAATCGTTTTATAATGCTTTATTAATAAGGTAGGCCTACATTGTGTACTAAATTTGGTGTGTCAATATCACTTTCTTAAGCCACATTAAAAGACAAGTTCGGTATTTTACACTTAAAGCCCTGTTTACAGATCGTTTCTGATGAAATAGAACGGTTAAGATAAAAATTGGGACACATGCTGCTGTCCCGAGAATTTTCGATTTCTGTGGTAGCACAGTTTTCCGCCAGAAACTGGACTGGAGTGTCTATTATTCAAGCTCTCAACGGAAGAATGTACGGGTGTGAGGCGTTTGGAAAAATAGGTCCACAGTTTTACAACGAATGGTAAAACACCTGTTGGAAAGCATCTTTTGCAGCGATTTTTGTGTGAGCATATCAGTGAACACCCCTGACCACTCGGTGAGTTTCACGTCTTTGTAAACGAAAGTTTAATGCGTTTTAGGAAGGACTGTTCCAGTGCACCTATGCAGCCATTGTGGAGGTGGGGGGGTGCCACCACAGAAACCGAAAATTCCCCCTCTGGGCGACCCCCACATGTTTATTTCCACTGTATGCCTCTCTGAGCATTTGTCTTTCCCTTGGCAAGCCACCTTGCCACCTGGGGTTGAAATATTCCACCTGCGGCTGGATAGCCCAGTTATTCTCCATATGCAGCCCCTCCGGGTCATATGTGTATTCTGTAAGTCCCCCCCCTTTTGGGCTGGCACTTATTGCATATTTCCACTGAGATATGTTTCCCAGTGTACCTTGGTATTCCTGTGTTAAGTAGGAGTCCTTCGTCCCTGCTAGTCTCACGACAGGGATCTCAGACTTACGCAGGGCACTGGAAGACAGCTGAGGTGGCGTGATTAGACTGGGAACCCCATTCGTCGTCACGACGTAACTCGTAGTGACCACGAAAGTGAACGTCTCTGTTACGCATGTAACCCTCGTTCCCGGAGTAGGGATCGGAGACGTTACATCTCCCTGCCACTTCATCTGTACCGCTGGAACACCGGAGTTCAGTCTCGGCTCCTCAGCGAAGAAACATATCTGCATGTTCCCAGCGTACTTCCTTATATACCCACGAGGTAAGGCAGAGTTTCGCAATGCAAATTCCGCAGACCCATGGGATTTCTTTGCCATTGACTCGTTTTATTTCTCGAAGATGAGAGGCTTTCCAAGCGAAACCCCATTCGTCGTCACGACGTAACTCGTAGTGACCACGAAAGTGAACGTCTCTGTTACGCATGTAACCCTCGTTCCCGGAGTAGGGATCGGAGACGTTACATCTCCCTGCCACTTCATCTGTACCGCTGGAACACCGGAGTTCAGTCTCGGCTCCTCAGCGAAGAAACATATCTGCATGTTCCCAGCGTACTTCCTTATATACCCACGAGGTAAGGCAGAGTTTCGCAATGCAAATTCCGCAGACCCATGGGATTTCTTTGCCATTGACTCGTTTTATTTCTCGAAGATGAGAGGCTTTCCAAGCGAAACCCCATTCGTCGTCACAACGTAACGTCTCCGTTCCCTACTCAGGGAACGAGGGTTACATACGTAACCGAGACGTTTCTATTATAAAACTCACCTGAAGCTACACATGAACTTCCATACAGTGCAGAAACCACATCACAACAGTCTGAGATCACGGTAAGTAGTTCATCTTTATGTGCTGAGAAACAAAAGCCTCTTCTGTGTAAGTTAGTTTCCCAACAGCCACGATGAGAGAGACGACATTTTGTTGGTTGATTGGTTTCTACTAACTCATGTTCACAACCACACGAAAGTTCAGTCCGATTTTCACATGCAATTTGTCTGTTCAGACCAATGCATAAAATAGCAGTAGATGCAAATTCACTCTCTCACTGTAGGTGGCTTTCCTGGAAAAGCAGAAATAAAGCACTATACAACCTTCTGTTTCTGACATTGACTTGTTATGAAGAAGAATGTCAAACAGTATTTGCATGGTTTCAAACAGCCGTTCAGAATTTTGTTTTTGCTATGGGGATTATTAAGAATACAGAGATGAGAGACGCTTCTAGATTATTTCTCAGTTAATCAAGTATAATTTGTTTTTTATGTGTACGCAAGGCTCTGCATACAGTGCATGTGATACAAAGTTCATCACCAGAATAGTATGCGCACCACTCGATTTAACCTTGCCATGGAGGTCGTACCTGTGCTTTGAATTGCATTGTTTTGCAGTAATCGGTTGTTCCACAAGGTGGCAGCACTGGCCCGGGCTGTTGACGCCTGCATTGACAAGCAATTGTGTGAGGGGGTCAAGAGGTAGCCGTAACTTTAGTTTAAAAGATTACAAAACATGGTTTCACTTTATTTGAATGGTAACTTGCATAAATGTAAAATGTAACTTTAACACATTCTGTTGATTATAAGTAACGTTGCACCTACATGTCTAACTAACTCTCATTAGAGTGTTAGTAGAGTATTAGTAGAGTCAGGAGAATGTCTAGAACGTCACTTTAAACTGCATGAGTAAGCCATGATTTTTATTTTAAGATTTTAAGGTTGTTTGCATAAAATAGTCCATAGAAAATCAATTGATTTAATTTGTCTTTTAGACCTCATGGATGATCAAGAAAGGAAAAACAGAAGCCAAACAATTCTGGCACTATTTTTAGGAATTGTTTTAAATGCATGGCAGTTTCGGTGGTTTTGTTAGTTTTGAATATTTAAAGTGGACTTGACTAGGTCGGTTACTTTTGCACTTATATACAGACCTCCGAAATATAACAAAGATTTTATTTTGGAATTTTCTGAATTTTTATCTCCTATGACCACTTGCTTCTGACAGCCTTGTTATATAAGGTGATTTTAATATTCATATCGGCTGCCCGGATAGGCCCCTAGTACAAGATTTTTTCTAGGATCTACTCACTTACAAGGCCACACTTTAGATTTGTCCTGGGGTGTTCCGGTGTGTGAGCTTGTTATAGAAAACATTGGGCTATCAGATAATTATATTATTAAATTTAATATTTTTTACTAGGCCCACTCGAGGCTGTGAGTCAGTTGGTCATCATGTTAGGCCCATTAATGCTTTGACTGCCTCTGAGTTCTCTGAGGCGTTTAAGTCTCATACGCAGCTGTGTGTCATGGATTTGTCTCCATCTTGTCAGGGGTCAGATATGTTAGTGGCAAGTTTTAATTCAAAATGCAATGGTATTCTGGATTCCATAGCCCCCTTTAAAAAGGTAAAATCTAAAAAGGTAGCTCAGCCCTGACTTAATGCGGAGAGTCGGTTACTTAGGCAAAAATGGAGACAGGCTGAAAGGAGATGAAAATAAGATAAGCTCCAAGTGTCATATGAGATACTCAAAGACTGTATGATTACACACCAACAGTTTATGAATCTGCTAAGGCACGATATTTTTCAGTTTTAATCTCACAGAATCATTATTGTCCAAGAGTGTTATTTCTAGCAATAAATACAGTCCCGAACATTGTAGGCCCAGCTGTTGTTGATAATACTGAGACAGCCTGTGAAAGTTTTTCGCAATTTATTGTGGATAAGATCACTGCTACTAAAGCAAATATTTCTAATTCTGTTTTGAATCCAGCTTCTCTTCTAGTTCAGCCAGACTCTTGCACCACTGCTCAGTTATGGATGTTTGAGCCTGTTTCACTATCTAATCTGCTAGAAGTTATTCAACATCTTACACCATCTTATTGTTCTTTGAAACTTTGAGAAGTGCAGTTTCAGTGCTGCGTCAAGCCAAATGATCTGTTGCTGTCTGTAGACTCTGGGAATTGTGCGGTTTTAGTGCTTCTTGACCTTAGCGTGGCTTTTGACACTGTAGATCATGGGGTCCTTCTTGACCGTTTGAAGGAGTGGGGTGGGATTAGGGGGCTTGCTTTTAAGTGGTTCTCCTCCTATTTGTATGGAAGTTATTTTGCCGTGGAGCTTGGAAGCTCTATTTCGTCTTCTCAGCCTATTTCCTCAAGGGTTCCTCAAGGTTCATGTCTTGGTCCTGTTTTATTTTCCCTATATATGCTCCCTCTGGGGTTAATCTGCCAAAAATATAATGTGTCTTACCATTGTTATGCTGATGATATCCAGCTATATGTGCCCATGAGATGTAATGACGACTCCAACATTACAACTTTGTTTGAGTGTTTGGACAAAATAAGTGTGTGGTTGGCTGCTAATTTTTTGCAGCTCAACGAGTCAAACTCTGAAGTGGTGATTTTTGGTCCCCCAAAGTTAGCCAAACTGCTTTCTGTACATCTTGACCCCTTAGCCACTAATGTCAACACCCAAGCGAGGAACTTTGGTGTAATTTTTGATTCAGAGCTGAAATTTGACAAGTCAATGCAGTGGTTAAAAGTAGTTTCTATCAATTGGGGAGCATCGCCAAATTGAAGATAATTTTTTCTTTTAAGGACATGGAAACTGTCATTCTTGCTTTTATTTCATCCAGATTGGATTATTGCAACTCGTTATATTTGGGATTGTCTAGAAAGTTGCTATGAAGGTTGCAGCTGGTTCAAAATGCAGCAGCCAGACTGTTGACAGGCACAGGGAAATGGTCTAGGACAGTGTGTCATGTATTGTCATGTCTTGTCATGTTATGTCTTGTTCTTGATCTTTCTCTCTACTCTGTCTCCCTCTGCTGGGGTTTTGGAGTTACTGTTTCTTTCCCTTCTCCCTTCCTCCAGCTGTTCCTCATCTTCTCTAACTACCTCGTTTACTCTCTTCTCCCCTCTGATTAGGTCCCTATTTCTCTGTCTGTTTCTGCTTCTTTCCTTGTCGGATTCTCACTAGATTTTCTCATGCAAGAAGCGAACAACAGTCCTGTTTGTCTTGTCCGAGTCCTGTCCTGTTGGCATCTGCCTGGTGAGCGCGATCTATACCATAGTAATCATCTTGATCTTTGTATTCTGTCCAGTTCATCTGATGCTGAAAGAGATCTGGTAACCACAGGTGTGATCTGAGCCTTGTCTACACTGAGAGACCCGCAGCCTGTCACCGCTATCACGGTCATCTCTGTCTGCTGCCAAAAGAGACTCTTTTTGATCTTTTCTGATTTTTCTTTTACAAAAGTATTTTTGTTTTGTTTTTTATCGCCCTCTCTGCGGGTTGCCTGTTTTGCCATTATCTCTCAAGAAGAGGATTTGCGTTCTACATTATTGCCACCCTGTGTTCTCATTAAAGACTCTATTTTTGTTAATTCGCTATTGGGTCCTCTCTTACCTGCATAACACAGTGGTTCCCAAACCTGTCCTGGAGTCCCCAACACTGCACGTTTTCTTTTTCTCCCTAATCAAACACACCTGATTCAACTCATCAGCTCATTAACCCATGTGACTGGAATTTTTTTCTCTTGAATTACCGCGGGGTGTGAATTGTACTAAACAACCTTGCCTTATCTTCTCTAAAAAGCGTGACACACATTCAGCTGACATAAACCACAATTTCAGTAAACGGAAAAACCTTATTCAGTGATGAAATGTTTTCTGTGTTGACACAAATCTTGTGCGATGTCCTGTCCTAAACTGCCGAGATAATCACACAATGCCTGCCATAGGCTACACGTCTGCTAATGACATGTCCGATACGCATAATACCAATGACTCCTTTGAACCATTCACTTTAATGAAGGGTTAAAACAACTGATCTGTCCAACACTGAATTGGTGTATAAAATCGGTAACACTTTACAATAATCTTCCATTTATTAAACTCTAGTTAACTACATTAGTTAACATACTATTAATAAACTGCACTTCTACGGCATTGTTAATATTAATTTTAATATTCAGGCTACTAATAGCCTACGTTATTGAAATCAAAAAGTTGTATTTGTCAACATAGGGGAAAAGGAGAGATCTGGGTGCGGGGGGCCCATCTAAGATTATCTCGTCCCGGGCCCAGGCAAGACTGTCAGCTGGCCTGCATTTACCAATTGTTTCCCCTCATTTTGTTTTCTTTCCTTCTCCTGTCTTTCTTTCCTTTTTTTTGGTGGCCTGATTTGGCTTTCTTTAAGAAAGACATTTCTACAGCAGAATTTTGCGCTCCACCAGATGCTCAACTAACTAACATGAACAAAATGCGTGCAGATGGACTAAACCATTTTGCGCATTAGCAAGGGGTGGGACCAGTCAGTCATTCAACCAAGTTATTCAGCCAATACACTAACTTTACATTTCATCTGACATTCATTATGAAATTTAATTTTAAAATGAAAATATCCAGGTAAAATAAAATATATTCCAGACTTTTCAAGGGCCCTCTCTCCCCTTGGGGCCCTGGTAATCAGTACTGGTTTTAACCCCAGTCCGACGCCCCTGCTCTGTCCTGTGGACTATATCAGTAATAGTGTAGGGCCACGGTTGTCAAACTGGGGTACGCGTACCCCCAGGGGTACGTGGACTGATTTCAGGGGGTACGCGAATTGCCGGTAATCTTGACAACCGCACCACCGCGGTGGCTGAGTAGTACCGGCGGTGGTTTGCCCAAAAAAATGAATGCTGTTTTACATTAATATTATGACACACAAAGCTTTGTTTACAAAATAAATAATAGGTTAGCAATTAAATGTTATATCGCAGCCATGGAAAAGTTTGAATTCATGACGAATGAAAGAGTTGTGCGTGAGCCCATAAACTAAAGCTTTTTCGGCTTTGAATTCTGGTTTGCAATCTGGTCATCCGATTATTAGCGAATTTAAAAATATTCCATTAGTTATTCCTTATAGAGAGCTTGAACCGTCTACTTTTAAACAAAACAATTCAAAACGAAAATAAACCGACTAGCATATGCATGCAATCCGTATGAAGTGTGCATTTCTCTATAGGCGCGTTCACTGCGAAGATGACGAGTCAGCATCGTCAACAACTAACTAACACTGACACAAAAAAACAAACACTTTATTAATAAACTATTCAAATGTCTCATTGCTATATTTGACACATTCATTACTTTTGCCGGCTCTTTGTGACAGCTGTTATGTGCGTTATTGGCAGCGTCACCCTCTGGTTACATGAACTCGTCACCACCGCATCAGCACCAGAACATGGAGATTTTATTTTAGAGAATGATTGCACAACAGACATTAGAACATTAGATATTCTATAATTAAATCAACTAATCGAATATTCAAAAATCGTGACTCATCCCTGCATGGAATCTCTTGTTTCTTTTCCCATATCTTCACTCGCGTCTCACCCATTTCCAAAGGGGATTATAAACGTTTCTTCCTTTGTTCGCTTTTAGGTCGATTATTTTCGTATTCTTTAGCTGTGTTAGGACAGATAGCCTACATTTTTACTAGTGCGTCAAATTCTTTTTAACACAGTTTGTGCTTGTTATTAGACATATGATAATTGGTAAGGCGCGTCAAGTTCATTTGTAAAGCGCGTTTCACACGCGCGGGTGATTTTAGTTTGGCTTTCTCTGGCAGCGCGCAAACATAGCCTAAATGCCATATCAGTGGCTAAATGCCCTTGTGGAAGATAGAATTCGCTCTTCATACCTTTTACAAGTAGAAAACATGAAGATATCAGAAAATAGATCGATGGTCTCTTGCCTGCTCGTGTCCCACATCCCTCTCAAAGAGCAGAGCGGTAGGCTGTATCACGCGTCTTTGTGTGGAAAATTTAACGAAAGTTTTTATTTATTTATTTATTTATTTATTTATTTATTTTTAAATAGATTCAACTTTATTATATTATGTAAGTTACCAGTATTTACTGATATTTATTTCAATGCTTTACAGGCTTTAGTGTGTTGTTTCTTTGTTTTGTTTTTTTATTTATTTCAAAACAACCCCCCTGACCACCGCAACACCGCCGGTATTTGGGTCCATTACTACCGCGGTGGTAAAAAACTGCCACCGTCACAGCCCTATTTGTATCATATGTTGACTTTTGATTAGATTTGTATCATATGTTTATGATTCTATTCACTATTCTCGACAAAATTGATCAAAATAAATATATATATAAAAAAATAAAAAAAAACTTGTTGTTAACAATTGGTGGTGTTGGGGGTACTCCGGAAGATCTATAATGTCTCAGGGGGTACATGCCTGTTAAAAGTTTGGGAACCACTGGTGTAGGGAATAGTGAATGAGGGTATAGGGTGTGTTTGGGACACAGCCTCTGAGTGTTGATTCTGAACACTGATAATTCAGTTATATTGCAGTAGACTACTTTATCAAAAACAACAAATGTTACCCAGAATGCATTATTTTCTATGGTTTATTACTGTTTTAATGGAAAATGGTATGTTACTGTTACAATTTGGTGTTTTTTTACATCACAGTTTTATAGTTTTAGGTCTGAGAATTAAAGATTGATCATTTACTGAGTGAGTTCAACAGTTCAATCACGAGCGTCACACTTGCACAAACAACAGCTTCTTCTTTGCTGCTTTTTAAGCTAAGTTGAACTGCATTAGACTGTCATAAATATTCACATTAACTTTTAAATCTTACTCTACAATAGTTCCTAACACAAAGCATCACATCCCGAAGATTTGGATTACAGCACATGAATAAAATATTGTATATTTCATGAAAGCCTATTAATAAAATGATGCCCCATGATAAACAAAATTAATGTATTATTGCATGATTATGGTTAAATCATATAATCAATTCAATATTTTAAACTGTGGTATTTTAAGTAATCTTTGAAATTGCAAGTCATAACAGATGAAACATATTAATTTCAAATGAAGTAAATTGTAAATCTGTCAAGTCAACTGCATTATAGTGCACTTAATTGTCCTGATTTGGATCAGATGATCACTGGATTGATCTGAGACACACTCCTCACACCAACAACCGGCCCTCATGTTGTTTGCCGTGATCATGCTGTGCCATCACTGCCACACACGGCTCAGCTCCGGCTGACAGGAGACCAGCAGAGAGTATTAAACTGGACAAGCTCTCTGTCACACCTGACGAGGTAAGAAGCCCAAATATGAGCCCCTTCCAAACACAAGACTCAATGCTGTTTGCTCTGTGACCTCTGCCGTTTTTATTAACGTCGACTGTCATTGAGGTTTGAGTCAGTTGCTCAGTTTGACCTCTAGATGCCAGAAAAGCTGCTCTGAAGTCTCGCTGCTCACAGGGACTGAGGACTGACTTTACATTAGCAAGTGAAGGGTTTTCTTACACAACAATGTATTACTTTATTTCTCTACAAACTCCAAATGACAATAATTCACATTTAAAGCTGCCGTCGGCAAGTCTGGCAGATTGGGTCGATTAGCCAAAATTTTGAATGTTTACAACTCTCATGCCCCTCCCCACTACCAGTGAGCACCCTCCCATCGAGGTCGTGCTCGTCAGTGCGTCACTGTGCGTGTGTACCTGATTTTCTGTGAACGCGTCCGTCTCTTCAGCATCTATCAACACCATGGACTCGGAGGTAGGGTGCCCTGGCTAATCTATCCATAGATAGCAGTAACCGAGGAATTGGAAGCTTGTTAGTAGATTTTCTCTCCGCCATCACGCTTCATGCAATCTCCAGGCGAACTTCAGGCGTGGCGTGTGCATGTGATATTAACGTGCGCGAGTGAGGGGGGATCTGTGGCTTGTGCACGACCTGTGATTGACAGTCAGATCTCACACCCCCCTGCGCTGATTGGACCTGATGAAGCGGGAGCGCTGGATTTTTGCAAAACAAATAACACGCTCCAGGTGGAGTTAGAAGCTCGGGTTTTTTTCTAAAACCACCTTATTTATGTTGTTCTGTCGGATTATAGTGTCGATTACACTGAATATGATTAAAAAAATGTTGCCGACGGCAGCTTTAAACTCCCATTATATCTAATATTTCAGAATCAGAAAGAGCTTTATTGCCAGGTATGTTTGCACATACAAGGAATTTGTTTTGGTGACAGAACCTTCCACGGTACAAACAGACTGACAGTGAGTGACTGGACACAGATAATAATAATAAAAATAAAAAAAATAGAATAAGTAAATAGGAAATAACAATATAATTTTTTTTTTTTTTTTACTCAATATACATAAATAGACGATAGATGGTATGTGTGTACAAATGCAATGAAATGTACAGTAAATAAGTATGGTGTGTTAAATAAATAAATCTATAAATAGTGTTTAAGTATTGCACATGTGTATTGTTAAGTGGAGGCATTAACTGTTCATGAGGTGGATTGCCTGAGGGAAGAAACTGTTCCTGTGCCTGGCCGTTCTGGTGCTCAGAGCTCTGTAGAGCCGACCAGACCACAACAGTTCAAAGAGGAAGAGGCCTGGGTGTGAGGGGTCCAGTATAGGGGGTTTCCCACCGGGTAGTTCTAGGAACTAACCACCTTTAGAGAAAAAAATCTGGTTGTATTCGCACCGCCAGTAAGAACTCTGGAGTGACGTAAGCTGCGCTTTATTTTGACAGCGCTGAGAACGCCAGAGCCTGAGCAAACAAACAGTGCTTGCATTCTCCGTGTTCATTAGTTTACGATCTGTGTATCAGTCCTGTCTAATACGTTATTAGATAGAACTGTTATACATAAAAGGAGACAATTGTAGACAGTATATGAAAAGTTATTAGCGTATGCCGTGTGGTTGATGTCCAGTGTTGCTAGTCAAGTGTCCTTTATTTATATAGTGCTTTTTACAATACAGATTGTGTCAAAGCAGCTTCACAGTGATAACATGAAAAAAATACAACAAAGTTTGTTTCTAGTAAGTAAGGCAGATCAATAATATTGTTGAATATTAAATGTCCCCAACTAAGCAAGCCAAAAGCCAAGGCAACAGTGGCAAGGAAGCAAAACTCCATCAGTGACAGAATGGAGAAAAAAAGTCGCTCAGTTCTCCTCTGGCCAACGAGCGAACAGTGTATGATTATGATCAGGCAGCGTTACAGGTCAGAACTCAGATTGGATCAGAACATTCAGAATATTATCCAGTTCATCTGGTTGAAGATCGGAGTCACGCCGGTAAGGAGACGAGTTTGCTGAGGATCAGTGCCGATGGCTGTCGTGTCGATGAGGCCTTCACAGAGCTGATGAGGCTGGCACTTCAGGGATGTGTCGTGGACGTGTGCAGGCGCAGGTCCAACATCTGATCAGGATACGGCCCGGATACGGCTGACTACAGTAAACCTCGGAATAAACAGAAAGACTAACATTAGCGTAGATGCCATTCTTCGTATGATGTAACGAGTACATCAGGTGTTATAGGAAGTGTCCCCAGTTCCGGCTGACCTATCTATGCAGCCTAATAACCATTTAACTTATTTGAATAATAGAAATGTAAAATGTTCTATATGAATGCCAGGTAAAAGAGATATAGCAACGTTTTCTTACGTTGAAGTTTGTAAGTATCATCACAGTTCTGAGTTGAAATGTCAGATTTGAAGAAATTTACTGTCATTTGGCAAATAAATAAATGACTGAGAGTTACATGTGTATTACAAACATATGGAGCTGGTTAACTGATGCAAACTCTATATTAAAAAATTATTTGTTTACAAATCATGCACTATGGTAAAAAGTGTTTCTGAGGTCAGAACATAATTGTGCCAGAAGTAAGGTGAAAATAAGCCTTTATTAATCCATAATCTTGTATGAAAACTGTTAAAAGTGCTTGCTGTTTTACTGCCTCTATTGTTCATTTCTTTTAGAAACTGCAGTGATATGTACGTATTGGTACATATTTTGCGTTTTGCAAAACTGTTGCCACAGGAAAGTTTTTCCAATGAGCCTGTGTTGCATAAAAATGACCCTGAGGACACTGTATTGGGTCACTTAAAAAATAACTAATTTCATTATGTTGAAATTGTGTTCTCTGACAAATAATCAGTAGCAACAATAGCTGGGTTTCCATCCAAACGTAAAGCGTAGTGTCACGATCTCAGCCTGTGTTCCCGTCTTGTGTGAGGACTTTTGTGTTATTTCCTGTCCTGTGCCATGTTTGTAGTTCTTTGTAGTTTTCATGTTGATTAGTCTCTCCAGGTGTGTCTTGTTAGTTCCCTTGGTTACCCTCCTGTGTTCCCATGACAATCAACCACACCCCCTTGTTACCCTTGTTATCCTGTGTATAAACTGCCCTTGAGTTTCTCTTGTGGTTTGTCAGTCATCGTTTACTGTTAACTCTATTTTGCACAAGTCAAAAACTACCTCAATTGAACGTAAAAACTTTTGTGAATTAAAGGGGTGGTATAATGCCCTTTTCACAAGATGTAAAATAAGTTTTTGATGGTCCAGAGTCTGTGTGTGAAGTTTTAGCTCAAAATACCCCACAGATATTTTATATAGCATGTTAAAATTGTCACTTTTTGAGGGTGAACAAAAACGCACCGGTTATGTGTGTGTCCCTTTAAATGCAAATGAGCTGCTGCTCCCGGCACAGATGACAGAGCTACAACAGCTCATTCGCCAGCTTCGGTTACCTCACACAGTCATGCACTGAACATTTCTAAAATCTTTAGCCTATTATGTTCAATAGTGATGTAACGTTTTGTGCCGAGGCTTCTGACATGCGATCCAGTGGCGATTTCTTTAAGACTGCAAGGGAAGCTCGGCTTCCCCTATAATGTCAAAAAATGAATGGTCAAATATGTACTATTGTATTAACATTTTATTGACTAAAAATGCGTTAGAAAACGTTAATCTCAAAGACGAGTTCGTTCAGAATCAGTTACATACAGCAGGTCGGCTGACTCGATTTCCTTCTCATACATTCCCATAGCGTCACAGTGCATTTCCCTGTTGAAGCCCAGCTTCCATTGACTTCAGTGGGGCTGCTTTGAACAGTTTTTTTCAGTGCTTCGAAACTAGACGGTGATTGGATAAATGCTGCGATTATGTCCCGCCCCCGGAAGCTCAGCTTCTCTGGGAGTGAATGAGGAGTGGGCTGGCCTGGACTCCGGGCTTCTGCGTGATGATTGGAGGGTCTGTCGAAAGGCTGCGTCTCCTTTTGATTGCCAGAGATTTCATGCAATAAAAAGTCGCTGATGTTGAAGCTGTTCGGCTCAGTCCCATGGCGGATTTTTCAAAGACAAACTGCTGCAACCTATTTCTTGGTATTTGCTTGTCGAAATTGCTAGCCAATTTTCATAATACATTTCACACAATTATACATTTATACCTTTATTATATTATTACTTATTATATATTTTTATATTATTATTAGTAATAATTAAAAAAATAATTATTAAAATAATTAAAAAACATCTTATGATTAGTAGCATTATTATTATACTTTATTATATTATTATTTATACCTTTATTATATTATTACATTCATTTTTCACAGAGCATTTTCTTGAAAAGGAACGTAGAATTTACATATAAATAAATGAATAATTTTTATGATGTAGGCCGAAAATGAGCTTCCCCTCTTTGAAAGACCAGCAGCCGCCACTGGTATGGAGGCTTGTATCGCTTTAGACCAATGACGTCACTGATGACGTCCGAAGCCTGACTGGTTCAGGAAGCGACATTTTGAGAGATATATAAACCCATGGTTTAAACCCAGCCACTTTCCAGTTTAAAATAATAATGTTGCCACTTCTGCCTATTATGACCAAAGAATTGATTTATACACACCACCAGAAAATACACATTATATTCATATAAATAGTATATTCATATAAATATATTCAAGTATATTCATATATTCATATAAATTAGTCTATGTGGAAATTTATTTTATTTTTTCACCGTTATTTCTGAGTCTTAACTGGCACAAAATACAGTGTATCACAGATCATATCAGGTCATCTGTAATGTATCTGTTGTTTTACACTCTTTGACCACCGGGTGGTATTGTGAGTAAATGAAGCATCGAGAAATTAACCCTTTTGTGAACCACTGGGCTGAAAAGCTTCAATGCTTCATGAGGCTTCATCTCACCACCACTAATATCTCACCACCACTAATCGTACAAAGATGGAGAGACTCAAGAAGAAGTGACAACATGTAGAAGAAACAGGACATTTCTGAATGGTTAGTTGATGGATTTATGTAGCTTATGTGTAGTTATCTTCTAGTCATTGATTAGCATATTCTCTCATGATAATCTATAAATCATGTTCCTGGGGGCGGAGTTTATGTAAATTTTAGGGTTTGTGATGTCACGAAGAGAAAGAGTAAAAGAGATTTTGTTAAAAATAGGCTCGAAGCTCCACAACACACATCGAGGCACAAGAGATCTTTCTGATCGCTTCTTCAGCTGTGTCATAGAGTCAGGACTAAACACTGATGAGATCAGAGGAAGTAACCAACCAGAGGAGGAGCTGATGATGTTTAAAGGAAGAGCTGTAACTATATATAATGAAGAGGAAGAGAAAGACTGACAGAAACACAAAATGGCTAATAAGTGTGGTCTGTGTCTGCTGGGACTGATCATTCTCTCTTCACTTCTCACAGGTAAAGACATCTGTATTTTCTCTAAAGACATTTAGTGGAATTAGTCTGGAAAGAGTTAATTTGAACATGCTCAGTTTATTCTTGCACACATTCACGTTGTGATCTCAGAGTTGTGTATCGATACACACAGATCATACTGTATTATTCCTGATACTGGACATAGTGTCACTCAAACATCTGATGATGAAGAATTATCTTCATATTAAGAGTGTAAGGGTGGATTTCCTGCAGAGGTTCAAGCTGCAAGACTGCCGAATGACTAAAGAAAAGTTGTCAGCAAGATGGTAGAAAACTGTACATTTCTTGTCTATTCCACCCACTGCTACTTATACCAACGACGGAAATAAGCGCAGTTACAATAGATTAGTTGCTATAGAGAGTGACGATATTGTATTGCAATATGTAGCACTTCAAAGTCAATACCAAATCAAAACTATTTAGCACATTATTTGTAATTGAAAAGGTTTAATGACAAAATATGGTTATAGTTATACTTAAAATAGTTACAAAATAGATGTATGAGATGATGATAATTTATACCATTAATCTTACCCAGCATGTAAATGTTTCCTGAGAGAGAGAGAGAGAGAGAGAGAGAGAAGAGGAAGTAAAGAAAGAGAGCCAGAGCATAAAAAAAGACAGAGCAACAGTTACAATCTTTTTTTTATCCTTTCCTGACCATGTGACTTTAACCCAACTGTGAAAAGTTTAAACTGACCAATCAGATCATTACAACTTCCCCCACCGTACTAAAGGTGTGACAATTCATCGACCCCCAAAATACACACATTTTGGCCTACAGGCCTTGATCACTATCTGTGTCTTTGGGAACTCAAAATGGTCCTTGTGGTGGAAAGAGGGGGTAGAAAAACAGTCAAGATTATTTCAGTTCTACAAGAGTGTGTCAGTGATTTGAACAGCTCTCTGATAAAGACTAACGCCGGTTTCACACTGCATGCATTAGCAGAGCGTAAGCAGTGCAGGAGCAGTGCGTATGGTGAGCAGGAGCAGGACACGCGCGTGTTGCTTTCACACTGGCAGCGTTTGTCATGCCCAGCTGAACCGCGGCGTGTGTACAGACAGAGTACTCTATAATGGATAAGTTGGCATTGCTTTATTTCGTTTTCAAATACATTTAAGAGAAAAGACTTGTCAAGAAGCTTATTTTATTAAACATGTCATTTATATATCTTTTGGTTCATCTTTGTTTTTATTGTTCTGGCAACAAGTTTGTTTTTGGACATTTGTTTTCTTTTTAAATTGCTGTTGGTCATTTGATTGACTGTTTAAAACACAATAGATATCATCAATGCACTTTTTGGATAAAACCGGTGTATTTTGGCCATGATCAATGCATTGTCACTTTAATTCAGCGTAAGCAGCGCAGCAAAAATAGACTCGGCGCCGAAACCCCCGCTGCACTGCTGTTCACGCGACGCTCCTGCTTGACGCTCACGCGCTGCTCCTGCTCCCGGTGTGAATGCAGTCATTGATTAACATGGACGCCGGAAAAAATACGCGCTGTTCACGCGCCGCTGACGCTTGCGGTGTGAAACCGGCGTAATAGTTTATTCTGGAGAGTGTGTTGTTTGCATTAAGTGAGGAAAAAAGGGGTAACACTTTACAATAAGGGTATATGAATAATCATGTACTAATACCTGGATTAATACTTAATTCAACATGAACTACTGATAATTGAAAGCATTAACTAATCATGAACCACTGAAGAGTTATCCTGAACTACGATGGGAGTCATTATGGATTCACGCATGAATAACGGCAGCCTTAACTACATGTTAGTACATGATTGATAGTTAATGCATTCATTAACTTTTATGGATAAACCAAATCAAACTGCCTCTTTAAGAAGGAATAAGAAGTACCCTGACTGCACCTCCGTTCTCTGACTTCTGGAAAAGTCACACAACAACTTAACTGAGCTGAATACTTGTTGTGTTAGAACATCATGTGCATTTGATATTAAGTTTAAAATAAATCATAAGCTGAATTTGGTAAGTAGTTAACAGTTAATTAGTTATGATTGGGCCCTCTCACCCAGTCAACACGTTGATCTCACAGTGATCTCTCCATATGATCATCAATGTCACAGTGAGCTAAAAGTGTAACCTCACAGCACACTCACTGAGCTCATACTATGATCACAATATGAGCTCATCCCAGATAGAAATGTTATTAGACATGGACTACAAAATCTCTCAGACATCAAATTTTTGTTGAAAATGAAAACTGGGTTGACGTCTAAATATTTGTTTGATGTCAGGCTCCAACTTCATTAAACAACTCCACAAACAGCATTACCAGCTTCACTTATTACTAAACAGGGCCCGGTTCCCCAAAACGTTCTTATCGCTAAGTAGTTCTTAACCTATTCCTTAACCTCTCTCTTAACGTTATGGTACGATTCCCGACACGTTCGTACGCTAAGTATATCTTCTGTAAGTCACACTTTCGTAAGGTTGGTCTGGACCACTCTTAGCTTTACCTTATCACTGTTGCAGGTCTATACGAATATAATTCTGAAGGTTTAATACACCCAGACAGTATTCAATTAGGCTAATTCAAGTGTTTTCATGCAAAGAATAAAATTGTCATTACACTGATTGTTGTTAGATTTTTTATTATATTATTATACAATATTATTAATTTAATTAAAAAGCGCTTTTAAAGGTCAGTGAAAGCATAGGCTACTGTCAGTTATGTCCTATTCGGACGCTAATATTGTTTCTCATGGGCTTGTATGGTATTTTAAACATTTATAGAGGTGAGTCTGTGATTTTAGTGCCGTCCGAATTCATAATATCAGTGTTTTTTCTCACCCAACGTAAAAATCTCATTCCGCGTAAAAATCCCTGGCCAAATTAGTACCTAATGTTTTTTGACAAACAGGTCATGTGGTGATTTAATTGCCGTATGAATCCACATCTGAGTTTCCAAGAAGAGATTCAAAATCCACTGTTTAAATCCTTTTTGATCACTGCCGAGCACCGAGATGTAGGCTTACACTTTTACTACTGAAATGCTGGAAAGTATTTCCAAGAAGAATATTTCATCGCAGCTCCACCTGAAGAAGAAAGCACGTACAAATTTGAAATGGTTATTATGGCAGCAATATATGATACAATTAAAAAATATGTAGTCCTAATAAATGCAATTTCAACTATTTCTGAAGTGCTTCTTTTATAAAGAACACCGCTTTCTCACATAAACAGCCCCTGCACGAGAGAATAATTGATTCTCGAGCCATCGATATCAACCAATTCAGCACCATCGCCACGGACAGCACCGGGTAACGTCGCACGTAAGAAGGTATATCTAAGCACCTTCCTAAGGTATGGTTCGGGGAACACACTTAGGAACATAAACAACTTTGGTAAGCAGGGCCGGCCCTGACCAATTTGCTGCCCTAGGCAAGATTTTACCTGGTGCCCCATGCATCACAGCCCATTTCACCCCGTCACTGTGTTCATGATTATTTAGCCTATATATATTTTTTTAATAAACCTGAAAATAAATATCATTACTAATTTTGGCAAATACATTTTAAAAATGCCATATACAGTACAGACCAAAAGTTTGGAAACTGAATTTTCAGGATCATTACTCCAGTCTTCAGAGTCACATGTGACATCCAGTCTATCACATGATCCTTTAGAAATCATTCTAATATTCTGATTTATTATGAGTGTTGGACACAGTTCTGCTGCCTAATATATTTGATGAATAAAAGGTTAAAAAGAACTGCATTTATTCAAAATAAAACAATATTTTCTAATAATATAAATCTTCTTTACTATCACTTTTTATCAATTTAACACATCCTTGCTGAATAAAAGTATTGATTTTTTTTTTTTTTAAAAAGAAAGAAAAAAATTACCTTGAAATTCTTGCCATGAACAACAATATCTTACTCCTATGCAATTAGATAAACTGTTCATTCACTACATCACTTTACCTCTGTCTTTATCCCCTTTTATCCTCTTCTCTTCTTTTGGCACTGTATCTATCGCAGACTATAATGCTCATTTATAATGTGTCATGTAAATTCGGCCATCCGTCACAATCAGGAAACTTTCACCGTGTCTAGAACTGGCGCGAGCTGGCAGGCCCGTTTCTACGAGCTGTGTGTTAGCAAAAGCAGTGCTGTCTACATTGGATGCTGCGTCGCGCACGCTACACAACAAATTACCAACAACTGATCGCGCGCGCGCTCTGTTTCTGACGCACTTCAAGCACTCGCTGGGCGGGGGAAGATTGATGTGCCGGACTTTTTTTTTTTTGCTTTATTTGGTAGTATTTCGAATTAATGGTTTTAAAATAGTATTATAAAAAAAAAAAAAAAATAAAAAAAAAATATATAAAAATAAAAAATCACTCGTTCACTCATTCTGGCGCCCCTATGGATGAGTGGCGCCCCTAGCATTTGCCTATTCCGCCTATGCCGCGGGCCGGCCCTGTTGGTAAGATATATCTTTCGAGTCTTCTTAGCGCGCTAAGAGTGAGTGTTATCGGGAAACCGGGCCCTGATTTACTTCTGTCATATATGTACAAAAGTCCTTATTGAGATTAACAGAGGTTTAGATGTTGATGATTTATTAATAATAATAGTTTGGTTTGATGTCATCATTATGGTGATCAGTGTTTGCTTTAGTTGGTCAGTTTGACTCTTGATGTTTTAATGTTAGTTTTTCTCTGGCTGCTGGAACTGTGTGTTATGGCAAGAACAGTAAGAGGAAATGTGATCAGATGATGTCATCTTCTTGATGATGACGATAATGATATAATCATCATGTTGTGTTCTGATCTGTGATGCTTGTGTCTCTTGTGCATGGATATGTCCAGAAAACATTTTCGTGGAGTTGTGAAATGTTGAGCTTTTAGGGTTTGGAGCTGTTATCCGTCCGACTGGCAGGAGTGTGTAGTGGGTGTGGCCAAACTATTGCATATCACTATCACATGCATTCAAAACATTTCATCAAGCAAAGGTTTTAGCCAGGAATGGGTAAACTCTGTCCTGGAGGGCCACTGTCCTGCAGAGTTTATCTCCAACCCTGATAAACTCTCCTGCCTGTAGCTTTCTAGTAATCCTGGAGACATTGATTAGCTGTGTTTGATGAGGGTCCCAGATAGCAAGCAACCATCCAAACAATGTTAAATCAATGTTAATGTGTCAATGTTAACTGCATTGAATCAACATCACTTTTGCACCCGCAATTAATGTGTGAACTTGTGAATAAAGTCTATAGTCTAAATTTAAAGCCTAAATATAACTGAATTTAGTCTGACTGCAACGGTATAGCCTACCTAATGCAGTGACCCATGTGGCGTTTCCTGATGGATCGAGGTCGTTCCTTAACTTCCTTTTCTACGTGCAATTGACACAAGCTCTAAGTGCGTGCGAGTAAGCGCCTATAGCAGGCGTCCTCAACTCTGGACCGCGAGATCCACTGGACTGGCTCACACAGACTGGTTTATCATCACAAATATTATCTTTAATATTTTAATAAAAAAGCTCTTTAAATAGATTTGTCAGTTTATGACATTTTGATACATGTCTTGCACAGTTTGTTGTCAGAATCAGAAAGAGCTTTATTGATTTATTGACAGGTATGTTTGCACATACGAGGAATTTGTTTTGGTGACAGAAGCTTCCACAGTACAAACAGAATAACAGTGACAGGACACAGATAATACAAATAATAAAAATATAATTAGTAAAATACACAATATACAAAAAAAACAAACAAAAAAAAAATAGATAATAGATGGTATGTAAAGGTATGTATGAACAAATGCAAGCACATGTAAATAAGAAGCCTGGTGTATTAAATAAATAAATGTTTAAATTGTGTTTAAATATTGCACATGTTTATTGCTAAGTGTAGGCATTAACTGTTCATGAGGTGGATTGCCTGAGGGAAGAAACTGTTCCTGTGCCTGGCCGTTCTGGTGCTCAGAGCTCTGTAGAGCCGACCAGAAGAAGTTCAAAGAGGAAGTGGCGCTGGTCTACTCTTTTGCTACACACTTTTTCTTCACAAAAGGAGTACATATTTTTAAGGGCATAGTATAAGTAGGCGAATTGGAACGCAGCATAAGTCTCATACATCACGGAAATTTGTTAATGGTAGGGAAAGAGTTAATTCCAAAAATTAGACCCCTGGGTGTGAGGGGTCCAGGGTGATTCTGCCAGCTCTTTACTCACTCTGGATGAGGACAGTTCTTGGAGAGTGGGGAAGGGTGTACCAGTGATTCGCTCAGCAGACTATCCGCTGTAGTCTTCTGATAGCTGAGCTGAACCAGACAGTTCTAGAAGTGCAGAGGATTCAGTGACTGCAGAGTATACTTGTATCAGCAGCTCCTGTGACAGGTTGAACTTCTTCAGGTGGGCCTTTTTGACAGTGGAGTCAATGTGATTGTCCCACTTCAGGTCCTGAGAGATGGTAGTGTAAGTTTGCGCTCGATCGACCCAAAACTGGCATCCGACCAGCGCGGAAGGTCTTTACGTGTTACTGTCCTTTTCTCGAGGCAAAGTATTTTTTGATTAAATGCAATACACTTGAATATGTATTCTCTCGTTATTTCATCTGACTCCATAAATGAAAAGGTTTTAATGATATCTGTGCATCATTAAATGTGAGCGAATGTTTGACTATTCCTTTTAACTCTTTAATGAAAATAATGTCAAAGTCGGTTAGAATAATCAAATGTAACAATTTATTATGTCAAGACAAAACTTGTAGTCCATTATAACATCTACAAAGACAGCCTTCATGCTTTCAATATGGAACTAGGCAAAGCTAGACAGACTTTCTTCTCAAATATTATAAACTGCAATTTAAACAACACACGCACTCTTTTTGCTACTGTAGAGAGACTGACAAACCCCCCAAGCCAGATTCCCAGTGAAATGCTCTCAAACAGCAAGTGCAGTGAGTTTGCTTCCTTCTTCTCTGACAAAATCAATAATATCAGAAAGGTGATCAGCACATCATTGAGTTGCGCTGGGGTCAGACAGATCAGACCACCTGAAAAAGTAGTAACTTTGTCTGATTTCAATAAAATTGATGGCAAAATTTTGGTAGAAACCGTACAGCACCTTAAAACATCAACATGCGCTCTTGACACACTTCCCACATCTTTTTTTAAAAGTGTGCTAAACAGTTTAGAAGCAGATCTTCTAGAAGTGGTAAATGCCTCACTTCTCTCTGGGAGTTTTCCAAACTCCCTGAAAACTGCAGTTGTCAAGCCCCTCCTGAAAAAGAACAATCTGGATAAGACCATATTAAGCAACTATAGACCGATCTCAAATCTTCCTTTCATAGGCAAGATCATAGAAAAAGTTGTCTTCAATCAGCTGAACAAATTCTTAAGCTCGAATGGATACTTTGACAATTTTCAATCTGGTTTCCGACCGCACCACAGCACAGAGACAGCGCTCATAAAGATAATAAACGATATTCGCTTAAATACTGATTCAGGCAAATTATCAGTGCTGGTACTACTCGACCTCAGTGCTGCATTTGACACTGTCGATCATAACATACTTCTTGACAGGCTGGAAAACTGGGTGGGGCTTTCTGGGATAGTCCTAAAATGGTTCAGGTCATACTTAGATGAGAGAGGTTATTATGTGAGTATAGGAGACCATAAGTCTGAGTGGACATCCATGACATGCGGAGTCCCTCAAGGCTCAATTCTTGCGCCACTCCTGTTCAACCTGTATATGCTCCCAATGAGCCAAATAATGAGAAAGAACCAAATTGCTTACCACAGCTATGCAGACGACACACAGCTGTACTTAGCCCTATCGCCCAATGATTACAGCCCCATTGACTCCCTGTGCCAATGCATTGATGAAGTCAACAGTTGGATGTGCCAAAACTTTCTTCAGTTAAACAAAGATAAAACTGAAGTCATTGCATTTGGAAACAAAGATGAAGTTCTCAAGGTGAACGCATACCTTCACTTCAGGGGTCAAACAACTAAAAATCAAGTCAGGAATCTTGGTGTGACACTAGAGTCAGACCTTAGTTTCAGTAGTCATGTCAAAGCAATAACTAAATCAGCATACTATCATCTGAAAAATATTGCAAGAATTAGATGCTTTGTTTCCAGACAAGACTTAGAGAAACTTGTGCATGCTTTCATCACCAGCAGGGTGGATTATTGTAATGGACTCCTCACTGGCCTTCCCAAAAAGACCAGAAGACAGTTGCAGCTCATACAGAACGCTGCCGCTAGGATTCTGAGCAGAACCAGAAAATATGAACATATCACACCAGTCCTCAGGTCTTTACACTGGCTCCCAGTTAGATTTAGGATTGATTTTAAAGTATTATTACTGGTATATAAATCATTCAATGGCCTAGGACCTCAATACATTGCAGATATGCTCACTGAATATAAACCCAACAGATCACTCAGATCATTAGGATCATATCAGCTAGAAATACCAAGGGTTCACTCTAAGCATGGTGAGTCTGCTTTTAGCTATTATGCCAGCCACAGCTGGAACCAGCTTCCAGAAGAGATCAGATGTGCTCCTACAGTGGTCACATTCAAATCCAGACTCAAAACACTTTTGTTTAGCTATGCATTTACTGAATGAGCACTGTGCCACTGTTCGTCCGACTGTACTGTATTTCATTTTATTTTTCTAAACTGTTTTAATTATTCTTATTTCTTTTTATTATTTTTATTTCTTCTATGTAAAGCACTTTGAATTGCCATTGTGTATGAAATGTGCTATATAAATAAACTTGCCTTGCCTTGCCTATGTCAGGTAAATGTATCATGCCAATTTCATTCATAATCAGTTCAAAGATAATCGATACAAAACATCAATTGCTCTGGAATAGAGAGAAGAGATGCAACCCAACATTAAGATATACATGGGCTAATCTGAGGTACAGAAAGGCCCCGAACCCTTTGCTACATTTCATTATATAGACAGACCTCTTTCACATGGAAACATGTACTAACAAAATAAATGGGGGTAGGAGACCATTTGCCAGGAAACCACCTTTCTTTGTGTGTCAGTTATCCCTAAACTCTTAAAAACCTTATTACCTTTTGTTTTACTTATTTTGAAATGAGACATTTGTACCAGTCGCAATGAGACATTTCAAATGATACTAAATATGTATAATACTCGATGATAATCATTCACATTAAACTATAAATTTTCTTGGGTGAATTCAGGTGATCTGAGCATGAGAGAGAGGGGCTGAGAGAAGGGGGAAAGAGATGTAGATTAGGATGACTCGGAGGTGAGACTTTTGTCTCGATAGTGCACAAGGGCTAGTTCAAATGTTAATTTCCAGAGAGGTCTTTTATCCTCTCAGGGTCTGTTCGCTCTTCAACCAGACTGTCCGGCATTTTGTAATTTCTCAATTCTTACAGTAGTGCCTAGGAACCTGAATGACTCCACTGCTTCCACAGTGCTGTTCATGATGGTGAGTGGGGGGATTGCAGGGGGTTTCTCCTAAAGGGTTGATAATGCAATGCTAAATCAGATATGTACAATAACATTACGATGTCCAGCAGTCGATTTAAATAGTACATTGGGTTTGATTGTCGTTTAATGAGATCTAATATATGTTGTCAGTGCAGAGAATTTTAACCTGAATAAATACATAGATCCGACTATTTTAAATGTGCACTTTAATGGTCCAGTGGTAGAACTTTTGCCAAGCGTGTCAGAGGTTACTGGTTCTAATCCGCATTCGTATAGTTTTTTTTTTTTTTTTTCATCAAAACGCCTCGGTTACGACTGTAACCTCGGTTCCCTGAAGAGGGAACGAGCGTTGCGTCGAAACTGACGCTATGGGGAACGCTTTGCGTGATGACGTCTTGAAGCACATGTCAAATCAGTCCAATGGTGTGGCGGAACGTCAGAGGCGGGTGACGTCACGTACCAGGAAGCTATAAAAGCCGGCCCGAAACAGAAAACGAAAGCTTCGTAAAGTCTGAAGTCGCGCTGACAGGCATGAAGGAGATATGGCAAGGCGACGCAACGCTCGTTCCCTCTTCAGGGAACCGAGGTTACAGTCGTAACCGAGGCGTTCCCTTTCAAGGGAACTCCCGTGGCGTCGAAACTGACGCTATGGGGAACGTCTATACCAACGCCTCCATAGCTACAAATGTCTGTCCTGTGTGTATCAAGTGAGCAGCACTAAGAAGACAAAACATGAGACCCTGGAGCAGAGTCTAAATCCAGAGAGTAGAACCTGACGAAGGTGTGCGGTGAGGACCAGCCTGCCGCATCACAGACGTCCTGTAACGAAACTCCTGATATAAGGGCCTTAGAGGCCGCCATACTCCTAGTAGAGTGCGACCGGACAGCCAAAGGAGAAGGCTGTCCAGCCGCCTCATAAGCAAGTGAGATAGCCTCAACCACCCACTTGCTCATCCTTTGCTTAGACACCGGACCTCCCTTGTTAGGAGACCCAAAGCACACAAATAATTGATCACTTTTACGCCACAGGGCAGCTCTGTGGACATAAGCGTCTAACGCCCGAACTGGGCAAAGCAAATTATTAGCCTCCTGGTCCGCATTCTGAAAGGGAGGAGGACAGAAGGCCTGCAGAACAATAGGTCTAGCCACATTAGTGGGGACCTTGGGGACATAGCCCGGTCTAGGGTGAAGAAAAGCTTTGACCATACCCGGAGCAAACTCCAAGCATGACGGAGCAACCGACAATGCCTGGAGATCCCCTATTCTTTTAAGAGAAGAGATGGCGAGAAGAAACAGAGCTTTCAGAGTTAGAAACTTCTCAGGAACCTCCTCAATGGGCTCAAAGGGGGCCAGGGAAAGGCCTTGCAGCGCAACGGACAAATCCCATGGTGGCACCCTAGAGCGAACTGCAGGCCTCAGCCTCCAAGTGCCACGAAGGAAACGAGATACCAGAGGGTCTTTCCCCACAGACATTCCACCCAAAGGAATGTGGTAAGCACCTATGGCCGCCACATAAACCTTTAAAGTGGACGGGGTCAGACCTGCAGTGAACCGGTCCTGCAGGAACTCCAGAACTGTACCAATTGGGCAGTTGACTGGATCCAACCGACGGTCACTACACCAAGAAGTGAATACTCTCCACTTCAGGGCATAAAGTTTCCTCGTGGAGGGAGCTCTGGACTGTAGAATGGTCTCAACAACCTCAGTTGAGAGACCTGACTCTATGAGCTGGGCCCCCTCAGAGGCCAAGCCCACAGGTTCCACAGTTCTGGCCGAGGGTGAAATATCGAGCCCTCTGCCTGGGACAGAAGGTCCCTCCTGACGGGTAACTCCAGAGGATGCCCGTCGAGGAGGGACACAAGATCGGGAAACCATACTCTGCCCGGCCAGCGCGGGGCTATAAGAAGTAGATGGACCCGGTCCCTGCGAACTCTTTCCAGAAATCCCGGGAGCAGAGCCACTGGGGGAAAGGCGTACAGACGTAGCCTCGGCCACGTCTGTACCATAGCATCCAGTCCCAGAGGAGCTGGATGCGTGAGGGAGAACCAAAGTGGACAGTGAGACGTCTCTCGAGACGCAAACAGATCCACTTGTGCTTGGCCAAACTCCCTCCATATCAGCTCCACCACCTCGGGGTGGAGCCTCCATTCCCCGGGCCTCGGCCCCTGTCTCGACAGAGTGTCTGCTCCTATATTCTGTACCCCGGGGATGTAGGCTGCCCTGAGAGACAGCAACTTCCCCTGGGACCACAAGAGGATATGGCGTGCCAAATTGGACAATGGGCGCGAGCGCAAACCCCCTTGGTGGTTGATATAGGCGACTACCGACGTGTTGTCCGTATGTACTAACACATGGTGTCCCCTGAGATCTGTGATAAAGCTCCTCAGAGCCCGGAAGACAGCTAACATCTCTAGGCGATTGATATGCCAGGAACGATGATGGTCTTCCCACAGACCTTGAGATGAGCGACCCTCTAGGATCGCTCCCCAGCCCGTGAGGGAAGCATCCGTCGTTAGCAGTTTGCGACGACAAGGAGCTCCCAGCACTGGGCCCTGGGACAGGAACCAGGGTTTCTTCCACATAACCAAGGCACGTAGGCATCGCCGCGTGACCTTGATTGTGCGAAATGGGTTGCCCCTCGGGGAAAACCCTCTGGTCCTGAGCCACCACTGCAGGGGCCTCATGTGCAGTAGTCCAAAAGGTATCACGTTGGAAGCTGCTGCCATGAGACCCAACAGTCTCTGGAACTGTTTGACAGTGAGTAGCTGGCCTAGCTTTACACTTTTCACAGCTGCAAGGATGGAATCTATCCGTGGCGGTGACAGGCGCGCCTGCATCGACACTGAATCCCAAACCACGCCTAAAAAAGTGGTCCTCTGAAGTGGAGAAAGCACACTCTTCTTGGCGTTCAGCCGTAACCCCAACTCTTTCATATGGGCGAGAACAACATCTCGATGTTGAACCGCCATCTGATGCGAATGAGCTAAAATCAACCAATCGTCGATGTAGTTCATAATGCGAATACCCTGAAGGCGCAAGGGCGCCAGAGCTGCATCCACGCATTTGGTGAAAGTGCGGGGTGATAAAGCCAGGCCGAATGGAAGAACTCGATATTGGTATGCTTTGCCCCCGAAAGCAAACCTCAGGAACTTCCAATGACACGGACGGATGGAAATATGGAAATATGCGTCCTTGAGGTCTATCGTGACAAACCAGTCCTCGGACCTGATCTGTGGCACGATTTGTCTCAATGTTAACATTTTGAACTTGAGCTGCATGACTGACTCGTTCAGAACTCGAAGATCTAAAATGGGACGCAATCCCCCGTCCTTCTTTGGAACTATGAAGTACCGGCTGTAAAACCCGGTTTCCCTGTTGGAGGGAGGTACATATTCTATGGCCCCTTTCTCTAACAGAGTGTTTACTTCCTGCTCGGGGCCCACCACTGTGGGCAGGACCCCCATAAACCGAGGTGGGCGTTTCTTGAATTGTATCTGATACCCTTTTCCACGGTCTGCAGGACCCAACGAGAAACATTTGACAGTAGCTTCCACGCTGTCAAAGATTCTACTAGAGGTACCAGCCTCTCGAGACTGGTTTCTGGATTTTGTTGCTGTTGAGTAGTCGGTTCGTCGCCCTGTAACGGCGCACCGGCAGGGAACGACCGAACAGACTGCTCTAGCACCCTCCTCGGAGGGGGCGGGCATCCCGAGGCCACTACGTTTCCGGGTGGACCTTGAGATATGTGCTCGCCGGAGACCGCTGCGCCCTGTAACACCAGAGGTGGCAGGGTTGGCAGAACGGTCCCTTGAGGGCACCGAAGAGAGACGGGCACCATGAAAAGAGGTGTTAACCGCTCTGCTTCGGGGGGGACTACCCTCATCTGTCCTGAGCCCTCGGACGTCAGGACTTTTTCCCAGCAGCCTTCTTGGCGGTAATAACGGTCCGCAGATCCGTTCTACCCCTCAAAGGCTGCTGGGTTTGAGAGCGCCCTCCGTGTCCCCGAGATTTTTGTGGGGGAGCACGAGAGGACACACTCTGTTTTTGAGTGGCACGATGTTCAGCGCTCTTTTTAGAGGAGTGAGGCTGCTCCCGCTCAGCAGCCTCAATGAAAGAACGGCGGGGGAGAAGTTTTTGCAATGCAGCTGCCTGTTTAGCAGCTTCCTGAGATTTAGCTACCGCACTGTTTACTGCATCACCAAATAATCCAACAGTGGAGACCGGAGCATCTAAGAGAACGTGTTTTTCTTTCTCTTTTATATCACTCAAATTGAGCCACAGATGCCTCTCAGTGGCCACCAGGGCTGCCATAGACCGCCCGATTGATTTAGCGGTCTCCTTGGTGGCCCTGAGAGACAGATCTGTGGCTCTGCGTAGTTCGGCCACCGTGTCAGGACCAATTCCCCCGCCCTCCTCTAAATCCCCCAATAATTCTGCCTGATAGGCTTGCATAATAGACATCGTATGCAGACACGCTGCAGCTTGACCAGCGGCTGCATACGATTTATGAACCAGAGATGAAGTGAATTTTACTGGCTTAGAGGGAAGTGAAGGAGCCTTCAGGGAAGATGCCGTTGCTGGAGAGAGATAGCTCGCAAGCGTCTCCTCCACCTTCGGCATCTCCCCATAACCATATTCTTTATATTTATGAATGGAAGAATAGTGGGATGTTTGTGGTGTATACACTCTGTATGAAACTGGTTTTCCCCACGATCTCGACACCTCGGTGTGGAGATCGGGGAAAAACGGAAGGCTTCTTCGCTGAGGCTGTGTACGAGATGGCAGGAAGCGTTCGTCGAGCTTACTTTTCGAACGAACGTCCTGCCTATCCTCTGGCCACTCAATAGATAATCTGTGAACTGCTCTCGTGACAACATCGAGCAATTCCTCAAAAGCGTGAGACTGAGGTGGCGAATCCTCAGACTCAGCTTCAATACTAACAACGTCCAACTCCTCAGAGCTGGACAATTGCAGTATTGGTGCCTCTATCGGGGGGGAAGAAACCGCAGCGCGTGCTTCCGCACCCTGATGAGAGGCACTGGATCTATCAGAAGGATGCTGAGATAAGGCAGAGCCCGTCTCAACATCCACTGATAAATCCATTTGTGAACCCCAGGACTGAGATCGACGACGTGCCTCGGCAGTGGCGGGACCCAAGCCCTGGGGAACGTGGTCGGGATTGAACCGAGCCAGGCGGGATCGGAGCGTACGCAATGGAAGCGCCTCGCAATGCACACAGTCACCACCCTCGAGTGCTGACTGGGCATGCTCCTCACCCAAACAAACAACACAAAGAGTGTGAGTATCACCTCCCGTTAAATAACGCGGGCAGGGATGGACACACACTCTAAACTGCTGCTTGCTCGCCATACTGAATATATATATAATGATATAGACAGACAACACCAAATAACAGGGACAGATTCAACACAGAGCGCAACTGAAGACTCAGAAAGCTTTCGTTTTCTGTTTCGGGCCGGCTTTTATAGCTTCCTGGTACGTGACGTCACCCGCCTCTGACGTTCCGCCACACCATTGGACTGATTTGACATGTGCTTCAAGACGTCATCACGCAAAGCGTTCCCCATAGCGTCAGTTTCGACGCAACGGGAGTTCCCTTGAAAGGGAACCATATATGTTCATCAGTGGTTGTATATTAAGCACGGACGCGTTTGTGTGCATTTTGTTTTGTGATTTTACCGGAACGAATAGAGAGTCTCCGCAACAGCATTAAGCGATAGATTGAAGCGCGGGTCCGTGTGAAGACAAGAGACAAGAGAACACACTGTATCCGCTCCACTGATATCAGCGGCAACAAGCACTTTGATCACTTGATTTAAAAAACAACACATTTTAGCGCTACTGTAGATCGCCTCTTATTCAACAGACGAACTAAATGAATGCTCTTCTAGTTAACTGGAGATGTTTTATTTATTTGTATTGTTACATACAAATTTTACAAAGTGATTGGGACCAAATGGACCCTGGCAAAAAGTAGTGGGGACATATCACACCCGTCCCACCCGCAAATTACGCCTATGCCTCCACCGAAGACCATTTCTGACCCAGGAAAAAACCTTGGTATTGTAGTTTTGAGATTGTTGTTTTGTAAAGTTGTTACATGGTATTTTAGCATGCTCTCTAAATTCATGACTTTTATCACACACAAAAAGAAAGCAATTGCTGATTTCACTTCTCCCATCTCAGCCTACATTATGTAGACAATACTTTTATTAGTTTAAATTAGTAACAAATTTGTACATGTCAAGACTGCTAGGTTTTCGGTCATTTGACAGTTTGTTGCAAGTCCCCATCAGGGAATGCACATAGCAAACAGTTGCCATTCCATTATTTGTGTTATTGTGCTTTTACCCTAGTTTGTTTGTGAACAGTCATGGTATGTGTTGTGAATAAATGTTCAAATGTAATACAACAAGTGTATTTGATGTCACATAACATGACTGACTGTAGCAATTTACCTTGTATATCAACATGTCACCACTAAAGCCTTGTCTTGCATGTGTACTATATCTTCAGATTATGACTAGTAAGTAATATCACAGGTTTATCATGGACAAACAACTTTTCTAGCAGGAATACTATAGAATGTTGGGGTTTCAGCCAGTACTGCAGGGGGCGCAATGCAGCAGACCCAGCAGACTGACTGTTGATGTCGAGGCCATGAGGCCTAGCATCATTTGAAGGTTCTAAGAGGGCAACGGGCTCCTACTCTGAACCAAGTCAAAAGCCGTTGAATAGTCTGAGCGTGCTCGGGTGTTAGCCAAACCTTTAGCCAAAGTCTATTATTGAACCCAGGAAGAGATTCTCTGACTGGGGAGCAGTGAGCTCTTGGTTACGTTGATTCTGAGTCCTAGGCATTCCAAATGCTGAGAGAGTTTAATTCCGCCTCTGACTGGGCCAGAATGAGCCAGTCATCGAGGTAATTGAGGATGTGCATTCCCTTCTGTCTCAGGGGAAAAACACTGCACCCATGCACTTCTTAAACATGTGTGGTGCCAGAGACAGTCCAATGGTAGGACTGTATACTGGTATGCAACCCCTTTGAATGCAAACCTCAAGAACGGTTTGTGAAGGGGGGCAATCTGGATATGAAAGTATGCATCTTTCAGATTCAATGAGAAAAAAAACAAGCCCCTGGGCATACTAGCATGAGGATTCATTTCAAAGTTAGCATCTTGAACAGCCATTTCGTGAGGGCGTAGTTCAGATGTCTGAGGTCTGGGATTGGCCTGATGCCGCCATCCTTCTTGGGAACGAGGAAGTAACAGTCATAGAAGCCTGACAGCATTTTTGCCAGTAAGCTCAGTACTTCAGTGCGGAGGACATGAGCCACGTTGCTCTTCACTGAAGCATTGACTTTACCCGCAAAGTAGGGTGGACTGTGAGCGAATTGGAGCGAGTAACCTCATGTCATCATGTCCAGAACCCATTTTGACACACCGGGGATAGCTTTCCAAGCCTCGGCCTGGGTGGCTAAGGGCTGAATTAGTTCAGACGGCAGCTCGCCACGCTGGGTCGGGGACTGGTGTTCATAGAAGTAGTGTTTGGCTGGGCGGAGGCGCGGCTTATGGCTTTGCTTCGGGGCCTGGGTCGCTGCTGAGCTGCAGAACGCGAGCGTAGAGAGGCGAGACTTGCTCTTTGCCATGAGTGTTCATCCTTGATGAATGGGCTTGCATGGGCACAGACCTGGCAAGTGACACGCACATTGGCGCAATGCTGTAAAACAACCACTGGCTAAAGATGCTCTTTAGAGAGTGATATGCTCAATAATTGTCCCTGATAGCCACAGGGGAGAGAAATCTTTTTCAGTTGCAGACCCTTAAGCACTGTGCTTGCTCCAGCAGGAGAGTGAGACATGCGGGACATAGGCTGGCATGGGCTCACTTAGCCCCTAGTGGTCCGGAAATGCAGCTAGGCGGAGCTTGCGCGCTCCCAGCGAGAGGGCTAGTCTTTGATGGATGTGGCTTGCATGGGCGCAACCCTAGCAAGTGACACACTCAGAGGTGTGCTGCTTTAAGAATAAACGGCGGCGAAAGACGTTCTAATGAGTCTCAACTGATAATCACAGCGGAGAACATCACACTTAGCACTGTGCTCAGCTGAGCGTAGTCAGCGTTGTGCTCGCTCTCACTGTTTTTGGGATTTTCCTGCTACAGAGATAGTGAGATGCGCGGGAAATCCTTAGAATTATATTGAAAATGCTGGATCTTATGCTGTAGAATCACAGGGTGGCTGTAATAAGGTAAATCAAACTCAGAGATTAGACTATAAATTAGTTCAGTCATTCAGGTCAAATGATGATTATGTCGAACAAAACCAACACCACCTGATCACCTTTTCTCTTGTCTGGTTGTTACAACCCAGTTATGCTTAAAACGGAGAAGTCTTTCTTTTGACTTTTCGCCATACAGACGACACCGCTGTCAAAACGATCCCCATTCACATGGATCCGCGAAAACAACAAAAAATTCTGTATTCTGCTGCCAGGCCATCAGATGGCGATGATACACTATACACTGAACACGTAATACGCATGTGCATGACCTCATCGTCTTCACAGATTAACATTTGATTATTTACGAGGAGGCCGTTTTCAAACGTTTGCGTTATCAGGCCCCAAAACACCATTGTCGTGTAAATGAACGTAAAAAGTGTAACGTTGAAAACGGTGTTGTGTAAACAGCCCCTAAGAGTTAAAATAACAGTGAAGCAGTGTTAAAGTTATAATTAAGATATAATTAATTATTCAGTGATTAATTGAGTGATAATTGACAATTATTGAAGACACCTGATGTTAATAAGCAGAATCACTGAAGGAGAAAATCACACCATTATGGTGATCAGTGTTTGCTTTAGTTGGGCCCTTGACTTTTTATGTACCCTTATTTTAACACTTTTGAGTGTGGTCTTGTCAGGGTGTGGTGCAGGCAGAAGAAGACGAGAAGGCAAAAGGCTCCAATACAAACTTTTACTTACAGTATAGTTCCAATAGGTACAGGCAAACAGGATGTACACACACAAACTAAGACTTAGAACAGACAAAGACTGACTGAACTGAGGCTACGTTTACACGGAAACGATCTGAAGAGAAAACGCAAAAGTGGTCACTTTTTATTCTGCGTTTAGACGAGCGTTATGGGGGGGAAATCTGCGTGCATATGGTGACGCAAAAGTGTGTGAAATTCAATGTAGTATGCACTCCAGGCGGCTAGGTGGCAATGTGAAGCACTGATCGGTGCCTTCACTGTCTAGCAGACTTTTGCGTTTTTACCGTTTAGACGGAAACGCGACGGTGGAGCGTTTTTAAGATTTCCACTCTGGAGGGTGGTTTCACTTTATTGCGTTTTTAAGCCCCAAAAACGCCGTCTCCGTCTAACCGTAAGGCACATCTGATAAAATATTTTTTATCTGTCAGTGCAACACTTCTGGAGGTTGTGAATTTGTGGTTTCACAAGCACAAACTTAGTAGCCTAATAAAATCTTCATGGTGCACACACAGATTTAGCAACACAATGTGTTAGTGATGTGATGGGGAAAAAAGTGTAAATGAAAAGAAAAACAAAACCCAATTAGACATAAAAATTACTCTGAGGACACTGTATTTTTTGCGTTTCCATTAATCGTTTCTGATGTGATACTTCAAAATATGCATAAAAACAGGGTGATGGACACATAGCTAATGAGAGGAAAAATATGTTTGTATTGATTTGTGTGGAACTGTTCCTTCAAAGCACTTTGTTCAGTGTCAAACATAATACTTCATTATAGACTCGGTTGGTTTCTGGACGCCACTGTACAGTTCAGCTCACTTTCTGATCCAGAGCTTTTCAAAGTCAACACAGTTTTACACCAGAGATCTTTCTGATCGCTTCTTCAGCTGTATCATAGAGTCAGGACTTAACACTCAGTTGATGAGATCAGAGGAAGTAACCAACCAGAGGAGGAGCTGATGATGTTTAAAGGAAGAGCTGTAACTATATATAATGAAGAGAAAGACTGACAGAAACACAAAATGGCTGATAAGTGTGATCTGTGTCTGCTGGGACTGATCATTCTCTCTTCACTTCTCACAGGTAAAGAAATCTGTATTTTCTCTAAAGACATTTAGTGGAATTAGTCTGGAAAGTACGGTGACCGGGAGGGGACATGTTCAGTTCACTTATTTTTGTCATGGCCACAACATATTAACTCGTGGGAATGTGATATTAAGTCGTGGGAACGTCATAATATCTCGTGGGAACGTCATATTAAGTCGTGGCCACGAGATCATTTTGTTGAGGTAACGAAATCATTATGTCGTGGCCACGAGATCATATGTTGAGGGAACGATATATTTTTCTCGTGGCCACGACTTCATATTTTGAGAGAACGACATCTATTTGGCGTGGCCACGAGTTGAGGGAGCCACAGCGGCCAATACTGTAACCGTACCATAGCATAGACTGGGCTACAGCAGAGATGGAGATGACAGAAGAAATAACATTTTACTTTAAATTAGGAATGTCATATAAAGATATAGTGCGGTCTTTGGCATTAAGACATGGGTACGTTGTAAGTGAAAGACACATGAAGCGCATTCTTATACTTTTTTGTCGCACGCATATTTAGGGACCATCTCACAATTACATGCGACATTGGCATAAACGTTTCTAACTTCAATAGCATTTGAAGACAATGACTTACAGTCATAAAACCAACTGTACATTGTTCATCTAGGTGTCAGGTATGTGGCAGTGGTGAAATACATAGCAATATTTGCATATGATTTAGCAGTTTATTGTCATAAATATCAAAAATCTAAAAGGTGTGCATCATACATTCACCCCTAATCCTACCCAAGGGGTTTGCAGTGCGTATCATTTGAACGCTAAAACTCGTTTTGGCGTATAAATTATACAAGAATTATCATTCGTGCTATAGATACGCACTTTCATGAGATTGTGTTGATCTGTTTGAGATCAAATTAACGCTAGATGTTTTGTTATAAATTACAGACATTGCATCTGAGGACTATCTCTCATTTTTCTCAGTTATTTTGCTTTATTTCCAGATTCAATCATAGGCTCGTTCTTACATAGTAGAGCACGTTCACACATGCGCACTCTTCAAAAACGGTGCTTTAAATCTCTTGACTAACTAAAAGACGTAAATGACATTTGTATGTATTCTAAATAAAAGACACAGGTTGTACTGAATGTCAGCTTGCTTATTTTGCTCAAGATAAGGATTTATTTAGTCCACATGTCATGCAAACTAGAAACTCTGCTTCTAACCACAGGTCGAGAGCTGTCGTTCCAACTACACAACTTTGTGAATGTACGTTAGAACGATGGTTTCGGGAAACACACCCCTGATCAGCTGACCTCTTCTAGACTGTCATGTGTGTTATATAATTGATTAGAGTAAAACATATAGAATCACACTAAACATTTTGAACTACTATTTCACTTAGATACACTCAAACCTCAAGAATCAGCGTGTGAATCTCAATAACGGTGACATGCTTCATAAAGAAAACCAGGGATGGGCAAACTCGATCCTGGAGGACCACTGTCCTGTAGAGTTTATCTCCAACCCTGATAAACTCTCCTGCCTGTAGCTTTCTAGTAATCCTGGAGACATTGATTAGCTGTGTTTGATGAGGGTCCCAGATAGCAAGCAACCATCCAAACAATGTTAAATCAATGTTATTGTGTCAATGTTACTGCATTGAATCAACAACACTTTTACACCCATCATTTTTTTTTAGATTTCCTCCAAAAATCAATGATAATGGCATTGCATTTATGTTACAATGTGATGATGATGATGATGATGATGATGATGATTCAACATCATGCTTGCACTCTCAGAAAATAAAACACAACAACTAGAAAAACAACTAAAACAACTAAACAACTATAACAGTATAACAGTGGCCCTCCAGGACCGAACCCTAATTTGTCCTTTGGGGTCAATATGACCCAGTCGACTTTTCTTTATCAAAAAAACCCCCAATAAATCCAGAATAAATCAGAAAATTTCCGTACGTACTAGAGCACACACACACACACACACACACACACACACACACACACACACACACACACACACACACACACACACACAGGTGTGTTTACTCTTTACTCGTGTTCCTATCCGCTTATTGATGTTTTTTGGGGGTTTGGGGTTCTTATAAAAAAAATGTAATTGTATCTGCTGTTTTTTTTTTGTTTTTGTTTTCTTTTAATTGGTTTTTTTTACAAAAAAAGGGGGGGGGGGGGGGTATTTACTTGTATGTACTAAAATGTGTTTCTTATTCTAAAGTTAATAATTTTATACATTTGGATTATTGAAATAAATAATATGTAACTGCATTCAAGTCTTTTCTTTTAGTGGCATTACTGCAAAAACAAGACACTTCAAAAGACCTCAAATAACAACAAAAAAATACTGATTTAATGTATTTTAAAATGTTTAAATATATATATTATATATATATATATATATTCATAACAAAAGCTGTTATAAGAGCAGTCAGTCACATCCAAAAAAATGAATGTATCTATATGGCGCCTCTGCTGGAAGTGTATGGTAATTACACTTTTTGGCAAAACTATATTATCTGCAAAAAAAAGATCCTAACCATCAGATGAAGAATTATGCATCTCACACCTAGATCAATATCCAGAAACAACTCAGATTTCATTTCGATCATCATTAATGTGTTTTTTTTATTATTATTTTTTATAAAAAGGTAATATTTCATATGCATGCTAATGGTGTAGCTGAGGTATTTTGCAGTAAATAGGTACAAAAGTACTTCAATTCTCCCAAAACATAGCATTAATATATAGATGAGAAGTAAACCAAAAAATTATATATATAATATTTGTATTATTAAAAATGTAAAAATTAAATAAAAACTACAATCACTCTATACATTTGGTACATTGGTGTAAAGGAATACAAATATTCTCCTAGTGCATGTTTAATCATATTGTATTAAATGATTTGTTAATGCATTATTTTGTCATGACTTTATTTGAGACGGCCCTAATCATGATCAAATTCACTGTTAACTACTTCCCAAACTCAGCTCATGATTGATCATAAACTTACTATCAAACACACAACGAGTGTTCAGCTCAGTGAAGTGATGTTGTGTGGTCAGAGAACAGAAGTACAGTATCATCACGACTGTGTCTGGATGGAGAGTGAACTACTGATCCCAGCAAACCTTCCCTGAGTTTTGCTCCTTCCTTTGGGAACTGTTCCACAAATATTCTTTGTGGGTTTTGAATTGTTATTTTGTATTTAGCTCTGCATAAGTCACAGTAGGGTGAGTTTGAAGGAAAGAGAGAAACACAGAACAGATAAAGAGCTTTTAAGGGCAGTTATTAGTGTATTTTTCTACGCTTGAAGAGGAGGATCAACTAATCCTGTGCCGTCCAGTAATGTTTATGGACAAAGCTGACATCAAGAGTTCAAGATATGATGATATTACATTATTTCTTATTCCTATTATTATGAAAGACTGTATGATTTGAATCTTCTGCTTTGTATGCTGGTATGGTTTATTGTTTTCATTTAATAATATCATAATGATCACTGAGATATACTGTGTTTCAGGTATCAGTGGAGTGGATCATGTGTTCATCAGTTCTGGTGAAAATGCTCGTCTATCCTGTAATAATGCTCTTTCTCACTGCAAATCTAAAACTACATGGACCTACACTAACAGCATCAGACATTCAGCAGCAGTTGCACTGATTGAATTAGGGATAAAGAAGAAAGACACAGAGAGACATGAGAGACTGAGTCTGGAGTCTGACTGCTCTCTGAACATCAAGAACGTCACAATAGAAGATTCTGGATTATACAGCTGCAGACAATATGTGAACGGACAGAAACCAGGATCTGATGTTTATCTGTATGTTCTTCATGGTAAGTTTATGATTATGTGGTCAATTTAAAAAGGGCAGATTCTCCCTTTAAACTCAGATGATGATTGAAGAGTCTGTGATTTGTGTCTTGTGTTCAGTTTCAGTGTCTCCATCATCATCATCATCATCTTCATCTTCATCTTCATCCACACAGACTGAGATCAGTCCAGACCGCTCTGTGACTCTCTCCTGTCAGTTGTATTCAGATCCTGGACTCTCCTGTGATTATTTGGTCCATTCTGAGGGAGTTGAGCTGTTGTGGGTGAATCAGGAGGGTGTTGATCTGAAGACAGACTCCAGATATCAGATATTATCATCATCAGATCAATATCACTGTTTCATCATCACTCTGACTACAACACTCCTGAATGAAGATAACAACAGAGAGTGGAGATGTCGGCTTACTCACAGAAATCAACTCCAGACCTCAGTCAGATACACTGTCAAGTATTCAGGTGAGAAAACACTCTTTTCTGACAGATTTGTGAAAACTTTCACACACTGGCTCTACTCTTTCTGATGGCTTCATACGTTTGGCAATTGTAAAATATTAGTGGTCAAAGTCATAAACTGCATAAAAATCCTTATAATTCCCAATATTGACCTCCTATGGGTCATACTAGGCTAAAATAGACTCTTCTGATTTATGCAATATTTCATGTATGACCCATGAGGGACGTCAGTATTGGGAATTATAAGGATTTGTATGCAGTTTGAGGAATTCTAAGGCTTAATAATGTCATTGATTCAGGAAAGCTGAAGGTTTATGGGAAGCAGCTCACTGTGTTTCACTCTCATATAAACCAGGAATAAATGATACAGTAACATCTCTCTTCTCAACTACTGCCACTGTAAGCTGTGATGATTGAACACAAACTGCATGTCATGATCAATATGAAAATATGATGTTAATGTCCTGATGCGTCTGAACATTCATCTTCTGCAGCTCCAGTCGCTTCAACAACACTGACTCCAGTCAGAAGCTCAAACTCTGAGAAGACATCAAGCCGAACTACAGCAGCAGCTTCTACACAAGGTTCATGATCACATGATCACTGTCACACATCATCAGTCTCTCGCTTCAGTGGTTTGCACTGGCTCTCACAGACTGCTTTATCATCACACATATTAGCATCAAAAAAAGCTCTTTAGTCAGATTTGTCAGTGAGTTTTGATACATATGACCGGTCTTGAACAGTCTGTTGTCTGATGCAAAATAATCATAATATACAGCTAGTGTAACTCACGCCACTCACATGATAAATTAATAAAATCATAGTGAGGATTTACAGTTTTTTTTTTTTTCGCTTTGGTACTATTTTCACAAGTTAGGTGTACATTTTCAAAACTCTTAGTGCTAATATCACAACAGATCATCAAAAGTGCACTTTTTTCAAACATTTCATTATGTTTTCAATTGTGTTAGTACAATACACAATATCACAAAGTATCTTTTTCACAACACAAAATAAGTGTTTCGTCTACATTAATGTTTCATTCACAGGCACTGCCTTTCATAAAGCTCTTACTATCAAACCTTTGATTTGCATCTCTTCTTGTTCAGTTTAATACATTTGTCTATTATTTAATCCAAATGATCTTAATGGTTAATCAATGAATCATTTGGTACACCTATAGATTTCTATAGATATTGATTCTATATACAGTTTCTATAGAACTTGTTTGCAATTTCCGATATGGATAACCAAATGTAATGAATTCTTTTTACATAGGTGATTTATAGATTATAACCACCATGATGTTCAAAGTGTGTGCACACCGCATGTGTGTGTGTGTGTGTCTGTGTGTGTGTGTGTGAGAGAGAGAGAAAGATACAGAGAAATTTGCCATTTGTGAAAATACTGTAAAGCAGAATAGAGTATAAGGGAGAGGAAACAGTCAATGACTGTAAAACATCAGATTGATCAGAGATGCATCAGTAGAAGGGAGACAGACGACATCAAATACAGCATTTTACATTACAGTATGTGTGCCATGTGATACTGTAAACATGTTAGAGACATGGTAGTTACACTACTGTACCTCACCCTTCATCTGTAAAGGTCCACTACAGTATATTCAGTCAAATAGTCAAAATCATTTACTGTATTCATTGCCAGCAAACTCTGTTCTAGCACAGAACCTCATGGCTGTGCTTCATCACACCTTTTGATAACACACTGGATAGATACTATTACAAACATTATGGATTCAATTACATAAGTTAGGTTATGCACGTGTATTTTCTAAAGTGGCATAGCCTGTATTACTGTAATTATTTCAGCAACAACTGTGATTTGAAACATACATCTTGCATTGTTTATTGTTAAATGAACTGATTGTTAAAAGTACTAAACTGAAAGAAGATCACACTGTTGTGTTTCTGTGATTAAACCAAATGTTCTCATTACATATTACAATAATCTTGTGTTTGAAACAGTGATTATGTGGACTGAAAACATGTGCAACTGACTGAAAGCATGAGATCAGGTTTTGAAAGAATGACTAGCTGTGTTACAAGTGTGATCAGTTTGGATTTTTGTACTAAGAGTTTTGAAAATGTACACCTTACTTGTGAAAATAGTACCAAAGCGAATAAAAAAACTGTATTAAACACAACTCATCCCATGTTAATGTGAATTTCTCATTCCCAGAAATGCCGCACAGTTCACTGAGGGCGTCTGAATCCACTTTTGCTTTGTTTAAGGACAGGAAAAATTATCTGTGTGCCCAGTGCATGATCTTAAGGTGTTGTCCTTATTCTCTTAATGAGTAATGGGTGTGTTTTGTTTCTATTCTCTTAATGAGTAATGAGTGTGTTTTGGGCGTAACGTGAAATAAACCAATCAGAGTCTCATTCCCTTTAAAAGCCAGTTGCGCTCGCGGATTCACTATTAACATGATGGAATTTTGCAAGCGGAAATACTGAACGCTTCTCTAGCGAGGAAACGGATCTGCTCGTGTGTGAGTTTAAAGGTGTGTGTGTGTGTGCGTGTGTGCGTGCGTGTGTGAGTGTGTGTGTGTGTGTGTGTGTGCGTGTGCGTGTGTGTGTGCGTGTGTGTGTGTGTGTGTGGTTAATGGGACAATCTACGGGACAAGCCGGATTCACCATATCTTTATGTACACAATAATAATCTTTTACATTGTAATCGTTTTATTTTTTATATTTGGCATGTTTGTGTGCTGCTGTGCGTCCCTGTGTGTGTAATAAACAGAGTGTGTGTAATAAGCAGAGTGTGTGTGTGTAATAAGCAGAGTGTGTGCGCGTTGTGGACCCGCCTATAGGCGCACATTTACTAACGCGCTCTTTAAATAACAAAAAATATATTGCACCATTGACTTTAGACCAGGTTTCAGTTGGTCAATGGCTCAGTCTAATTCAGTTCCTCAAAATATCAACGCACCGACAAAGCGCCTGAACACCCATGGGTGCACCGATGGGCACACATGCATTTGCTATTTAAACAACGTGTCGCAGGACGTGAAAATGAAAACTGTGTCGGGCTGAAAATAGCAAAACACACTTGCGTCACGCCTGGCGCTGTATTGCGCGGGTGTATGAAAGGACCCATAGTGAGGATTTATTAAACATATAGCAGTTTGTAAAATAAATGCCTTGACATTGTGTTCATGCATTAAAATATGACATATTTCTATTTCCATTTTGTTTTTAATAGTTGTAACATCAACTACAGCAACAGCACTTACTCCAGATACCACAGCAGTCTCTCTGAATCCAGGTGTGTATGAACATCATCCTCATTTGACCGACTCATGGAGTTTTCTAGAATCATGAATCCTCTCTGGAGTTGTTTGAGCAGCTGATCACAGATTTTGACTCAAGCCATGTTTAATTTGTAATATATATATAAACAACTCTCTGGACTACTTGTTGGCGGAGGGGGCGGAGTTTAGGTATAGGGACCAATCGGGTTGCAGCCTCAACAAGGGGGTGGGGGGAATGTTGTAGTGAAAATGACCTCAGAGGACGCCAGTATTAAAGGTGCTGTATGTAACTTCTTCACTCTACTAAAGCATAAAAATACCATAATATGTTTGCAGATATTTAGGAAACATGCTGAGTTCACACACTCGTTTCTCTGAAAAACACTTCTACAGCCAGTTATTTACTTATTATTTATATTCAGTCGGGTTTTGTTTTGGTCTGTGTGACTCCGCCCACTGCCAGTTCAGCCAATAGTATTCCCACACCCCGGGATGCCAGATAGCAGGAAAACACAGCGTATCGCAGCCATCAAACAAACTGGGTCAAAGATTGCAGATTCTACACAACCTAAAAAGCCTCGGTATCCATCTAAACATCTCCATGAACAAGAACTTATTAAAACACGGATAAATCAACTCATGTGTAAGTCTCCTCGGCTTTCATTGTCAATTGCGCTCGTTCTGTTGCCTGTCCTCAAACTGGCGACCGTCGTAAGCGTCGAGTCTGAGGAGGCGGGGAAACTACGATCTCTGATATTTTGAACATAACTCATCCCATGTTAGTGTGAGCAGCTTTCAGCACTGATACTGTAGCTCTGGACTACAGCAGTTTGTAAAATAAATGCCTTGACATTGTGTTCATGCATTAAAATATTATATATTTCTATTTCCATTTTGTTTTTAATGGTTGTAACATCAACTACAGCAACAGAAGTGATTCCAGATACCACAGCAAACCCTCCGAATCCAGGTGTGTATGAACATCATCCTCATTTGACCGACTCGTTGTTCGAGCAGCTGATCACAGATTTTGACTCAAGCAATGTTTAATTTGTAATCTACATCACTTTCTAATTCCATTCTCTTGTACATCACCAACAATCATAAACATGAAAACTAATACCGTAATGTAAAAAGTAACTGTCATTAAATGTCAGACACATCATTCTCATCCAGACAATCCTAAACAATCATGTCACATTCATTTAGTGAACATATGAGGTACAGTCTGTTAGTGTACAGACGGCTTTTAATACATATCAATTTCTATAAAATCATCATCACAAGCATCAATTTACATGGTAAATAAGGATAATTATGCTATTAAATGTGCCATTTTTATGTATTTGGTTAAACACAGTAATATAGTCCTGCTAATGGTGTGTCTCTCTCTCTCTCTCTCTCTCTCTCTCTCTCTCTCTCTCTCTCTCTCTCTCTCTCTCTCTCTCTCTCTCTCTCTCTCTCTCTCTCTCTCAGGGATTGGGGTTGTGATTGTGATTGTTGTTGCCGCTTCATTCACTCTTCTCCTTCTGGCTCTTATTCTCTGGGTGATTCGTAAAAAAAGAGCGGGTGAGTTTTTCATATTTTGTAACAACAGACAAAAACATCTGATAAAATAAATATGTAATTTAGACTAATTTCTTTCTCTAAAAGTGAAGAGAAATCAATGAGTTAACAAAAATAATGTTTCTATTCTACAGCACTAGATTCTTCTAGACTCTTTTAAAAACTGATTGTCATCTGCATTAGAGACTGTGTGTGTGTTTGATCATAAACTTTCCTGTGACATTATGTTTCAGGCAACAGAAGAGGGACTGGTGACTCTGTGGTAAGTATTGCAGGTTGATCCATGAGTTATTAATGTTCATAAGGACTGACCCTGAAATATGACACTCTTATTACTCAGATTATAAAATGTCAGGGTTCTCAGCAGACAGTTGAGACTGCCCTCTTGTTTAGTCGTTGATGAGTCCTCATTAGTCTTGAGTGTGTGCTCACCATAGACTGTAAAAAAATATGGACGTAGTGTCCGTGATGTCACCCGTAGGTTTCTTTTGAAGCCTAAAGTGGGCGGAGTCGGCCGTCGCCATCTTGGCCTCGCGTCACCTTGCTTCACTCCTGGATAACAGAAAATGGGCAAAGAGGCGGGGCGTGAGTAGCCTGGCTACCAGAGTTAGCTCAGGGAGGTAATGCTATTCATGGATTTCATCAGGTCCCTTTCCACAGGTGTATTAATCAAGCACAATGCAGTCTGCATTCATAATCTAGGTGCTTGATTTTATACACCTGTGGAAAGGGACCTGATGAAACCCATGAATATGCTACTGACAGTACCAAGTCTGCGACTGCACAGAGCCTCGCGCTAAAGTGACAGTTGATGATGTAAAGCCAATTAAAAGTTCCTGTTTTTGCCCTTCGAAATATTATAATAGTTAAAAGACATGGCTACAAGTGAGACTGTGTATCGTGATTCTGTACTATTCTGCTAGTTGAAAATGTATTATGCAGTAACTTAATATGAGAGAGTGTGTGTGACAGTGATTTATGTGCATAACAGTTACATGTCAGTACACTTTTTTATAGTCTATGGTCCGTCAGCGCGGCATCGTTCGTCAAGTTCGTAGAGAGCTTATTCAGTCAATTTTAAATTCTGATTTGGCCGTCTCTCAAATGGGTTAAACCATAGATATATTGCCTATGAAGTTCAAGTAACGTACGTTAAATGCGCTAGAAAATCCGCGCTCATTCAAGGATGTGCATTTATTGCATGGACGGAGAAAGCAACGACACCTGCAGGATTTCATCTGACGGTACATAAGCATATTATAATCTATCTGACTGTTCCGTGAGAGCAGAACGAACAAGCCTTTATATCTATAGACGGTTTTAAATCTGAAAACTCAAAAATATCTACGAAATTGTCAGACATCCATTAGTGCAAGTTCACAGAGGAAAACAACTGAAATACAGCGCTGGTTGTTCTCTCGAACGATACTCGACGACAACGACGGAATCCTAAGCCGTGGGCGAAGTAATGGGTGTATTAAATTGTATGAAATAATCCCTAGAAAAGCACAAACACTGCAGAGATGGCAAGTTCAGCAGCTAAAATTTGGTGAGGTGAAGTGACGCAGGCACGCAGCTAACAGCAGACAAACGGCTAGCATTGACATCAGTGGGAATCCACCTGTCACTCAAAAGTGGACACACCCTTAATTATGCAGAACTTTAAATATTAATCAACTAAACGGATGAGTTATAAAAAAATTCACCCCCCTCACAGTTGTCATGAAGGGCAAAATTAGCTGTATAGACCAAAGCCACATAGAGATCCAGGCTGTAAACATGTTTTTTTCTGCTGTAAAGTTGGTAATTTTAACATGGGGGAGATACAGATTTGACTCACTTCTGCAGCCAGCCCAAGCGGCCAGTCAATGAATTGCAGTTTAAGGCGAGACACTACAGGTGAATAGGGTAAAAATTTTAACTAGCAGATATCACCATGAAACTTTCCCAGTTGATTACCTACATTAAGATGAGAAGAAAATGTATTACAAGTTTTCTATAATTTAATGTTTAAATATGCAAATTAGGCAATATCTAATTAAATATGCGCTATTTTGCATATATTTTAAAAAACGAAATCTGAGTATTGGATAAAGCCAGGTTAAAAATTATTTTTTCATTGTGTTCACATATTAGATGGGAAAAGAATTACAGAGGGATTTATGGATATCTACTTTTGTTATCCTGTAAATCAGAATATACTGTCAATAGCCTTAAAAAAATGATTTTCGCCATGTTTTTTGGAATAAAATGTTATATAACTCAGGCTAGGAATAATATATTTACAAATCCCTCTGTAAATGTCTTCATAATATAGCTAGGTACAAGACTGGAAAGTTTGGTGTATATAGGTGCTACTGAAGTGAAGATTTCGTACTTGGAGTATGAGAGAAAGGTCATTTAGAGAAAACGGGCTTTAAAGATTTATCATCAGCCAATGAGATTGCGCATTCAGCCCTTTTACTTTCACGATTGGTTGCTGATAAAAAGGAAATGACCATATTTGGATCCGACAGCATTGTTCAGGAGAGAGAGAGCTATCCAGCCGTGCGTGGGATGACAGGAAGAAGACAGAGATCGCGGAGCAGCGGGAGGATTAAGAACGCCAACTTTTGTTGAGTTTATGAGAAATCTACAGACGCGAACAGACAAAGTGTAGTAAAATAAAGACCTAAATGTGTATTTCGGACTTTTTTTCACCACAAGTCTGAAAGAAGACGTGTTATTGAAGACAAATATCCCAAAATCTCAAAATTGACCAGTAAAAAAAAAACGATGTTTTTGCCTGCCGTGTCTCGCCTTAACTCACTTCCGTGTTGGTTTCAAGAGAGAGACGCGGAGGTTGCCGCTTGGTGCTCACCTGTTCTTTGTCTGAGGGGCTGTTCACATGACATGGTTTTCAACTAAAAACGTAAAACTTTTTATGCGTTTTGCCCGTTCGTTTACACGACAATGGTGTTTTGGGGCCTGAAAACGCAAAGTTTTGAAAATGGGTTTCAAAGTGCAAGTATTTGAAACCGGTCTCCGTGTAAACAACAAAAACGTGAATCTGTGAAGTCGATGAGGTCATGCACATGCGTATTACATGTTCAGTCTATAGTGTATCATCGCCATCTAGTAATAATTATATTTTCACAAAACATTTATGTGAAATTGCCAGGACACACGTTTTACACATATTACCTGAACATTTGCAGAACCTGAGGAAAATATTATTGATGGATGTCATTTAATAGCTTGATTTTTCCATATTTCCATTGATGTTTAGGAGCAGACAGATGATGTGACTTATACTGAAGTCGCTGCGTTCAGTAAAAAACGAGGCAAAAAGAACAAGGTGAGCGAACACTTCATTGATGTTATCCAGCTTCTCTCAACATGATAGTTTATATTTTCCTCTTATATGCAGTTCTTCTTGATTTGTGTGATTATATGCAGTTCTTCATGAATTGAGCTCAAACAACATGCTGTAATAATTGTGGGTTGAAACAACTGTGATGTTCATTCAGGTTCGCTGTGATGATAAAGTGACTTATGCTTCCATCAGAGGAGCAAAAGCTGGAGCTCAGGAGAACTGCAGTCAACTTTATGCCTCTGTGAACAAGAACAAATCAGTCAAATAATTATACAAAACCCACATGAGCAGAGGAATATCAGTCTAATATAACTCAATCCTAATGGGTTCATTCATTGTTAATACTTTCAATGTCTTTTACATGTTAACAAACAAATTGTACTGAATTGTTGTCCTCTTTGTGTTCTGGCTTTGAGTTCTAGCGCTTCCAGAACTGTTTTAATAACCTTTGGTCTAGTTTTAATTTAACAATGTGGAACTAGTGTGACTACATATTTTCAGTAGTATTTTCAGAGCGGTGAACTCACTGTTGAGGTTTGGAAACATGTTTCTGCTGAGTGTGAGAACTCTGTTAGTTTAACCACATGTTTTTAGAGAAACACGCGTGGTTAATGAAGAAAGAAAGAAGAGGAACTGACATCTTAACCCACACAGAACTGGTCATCTCTGAACCCAGTTTGGACTGAATCTGGTCAAACAAAAATAACTTATTTAGTGGATAAATACAAGTATTTGTCTGGTACCTTTTATTTAATGCTGAATAATACAAAACATTTTAAAATGTACTTATTATTCAGTCCCATAAGTAAAACAGTTATTTGTACATAATCGCCTTAATAACCTTATTAATATTGCAAGAGTAAATTAACTTCCATAAATTGCAGATCCTTTATGTATTCCTTATGTTTTCAGATGAGAAGTTTATTTATGTATAATCTTATTACTCTTCCAATTCATTTTATAACTTTTTCTGTGTAAAGCACTTTGAATATCCATAGTGTATGACATGTGCTGAATAAACTTGCCTTGCCTATTTAATGTTTCAATATTCTGTGAACCTTAGATGATTCATACACATTTGTATACCTGATACGTTTTCATACATAACATTTTGTACAGTGTGGATGCTGTCAATAGATATTTTACATTAAAATGTCTGTTTCAGTGGTTCTTTGGGCTTCCAAATTACAAAAGCACAGACGTTGACACGTAAAACATCTATTGACAGCATCAAAATGGTACAAAATGTTATGTATAAATTTTTTTAAAAACTAACATTAAAATAATCTAAAACAAAATATAAATTTTTTTATTGGTTTGGAAACAATCTTGGAAATCTGGATATATGAGGTAGCATAATTTTAAAAGTGGGATTTTCTAAACATCGAAAAGTCATGTAAATTAAAAAATACATATATAGTTATGCCACACAGCAAAATCCCCAGTGTTAAATGAACACTGCCCAGTGTTTATATGAGTCCACACTCAGAGTGTTATAAATAACATTGAAGCAGTGTTGAAGTTAATGAGATAGTTAAGTGATTAATTGAGTTTGACCATTATTAAAGTCACCTGATGTTAACAAGCAGAATCACTGAAGGGGACAAAATCTAAATGTGTGAGTCACCATTATGGTGATCAGTGTTTGTTTAGCTGGGCTCTTGACCCTTAACCCTTTCACACGTAAGTTTAAAATATTCTGGCTGACCCCCCAGCGTGAGTTTTTCAAAGCGACCGTTATTTAGAATGTGTTGGTTGCCATGGTGACGCGTCATTGCTTGTCACGTGACACACCGCAGCAACAACAGAGCTGAATGAATGATGATCTGCTTTTATGTCATTTTTCTTTTTTTATTCAAAATATTCACAAATTTGTTAGATATGGCATGAAATATCTGATATTCCGATTGTCAAATATATGCAAGTGGAAGTGTTTTGTTGTTTGAACACAATTATAACGATCGCGTTAGTTCAGCTGTATTCACGATGGGCGCCGCCATCTTAGTTTGTGCCGCAGACGCAGTTCAGAGAATCGGATCTGTTGGATTTACAACACGTGAATTCATCCACTTCTCCCGAAATACATAAAAATAAGTGGCAGGTGAACTGGGAGAAGAATAGAGTAAACTTTAAAGTTACTTACACAATGTGTATCTGATATGAATAAAACTAATGATAATGGAAAGGATTATTATTGCCTCTTCCTTTGACATCAGTGTGTATTTTACAAACTCTAAATGTATTGTTTTTTTTAGTACTTATATGTCTGAAACCTAAAATAAACATTATGTGGCTGAAAACACTGAAAAGTTGTGATTTATGACAGCTCTGAGCGCGCCTGTCTCTGGCTCAGCGCCAGCCAACGCGCGAGAGCACATTTGAATTTAGCAGTTGATCACGTGATGCACTGACCATTCTAATCACACCGGTGTGATCGTACGCTCCAGGGACCAGCCTAGACTGATCACACCGGTGTGATCGTACGTGCGAAAGGGTTAAAGTTTTAACTTTCGATTTTGTTTGGCTGCTATAACTGAGTTATGACAGCCAGATGACAGGCGGATTCTTGATTTCTGTGTGTCTAAATAAAAGAAAATTTCAAAAAATTTGTATCAGAATGTAACGCAGTTCAGATGTTATGGGAAGAAGGAGGCGGGAACCGGCATTTAAAGACTTTAATAATAAAATAAACAAATACAAAATATAAGTAAAGACAGCAGCCCCTCACGAACGACTGCTGTCACATATAACAAAACACAAATAAAATCCAGGCCTGTCCTCTCTCGATACTTCCGCTCCTCCGTAAGAGATACGAGACCGGTGCGTCTCACAGGTGTCGCTCATTAGCAATCACGTCACCGGCCTCACGCCGTCCTCCCACGGCCCACAGCCTCGTCCTGCTCAGAAATCCTTTAGATTATAAGGAAAATGTTCAAAATATTATAAAGACAGTGCTGCTGTAATCAATAAAGTAAACCTTACTCATAGATTAGGTTTTAGGAGACGAAGCAAAAAGAACAAGGTGAGCGAACACTTCCTTGATGTTGTCCAGCTTCTCTCAACATGATAGTTTGTATTTTCCTCTTATATGCAGATCATCTTGATTTGTGTGATTATATGCAGTTCTTCATGAATTGAGCTCAAACAACATGCTGTAATAATTGTGGGTTGAAACAACTGTGATGTTCATTCAGGTTCGCTGTGATGATAAAGTGACTTATGCTTCCATCAGAGGAGCAAAAGCTGGAGCTCAGGAGAACTGCAGTCAACTTTATGCCTCTGTGAACAAGAACAAATCAGTCAAATAATTATACAAAACCCACATTTTAACAGAGAAATATCAATCTAATATATAACTCAATCCTAGTGGGTTCATTCACTGTTAATACTTTCAATGTCTTTTACATGTTAACAAACAAATTGTACTGAATTGTTGTCTTTTGTCCTCTTTGTGTTCTGGCTTTGAGTTCTAGTGCTTCCAGAACTGTTTTAATAACCTTTGCTCTAGTTTTAATTTAACAATGTGGAACTAGTGTGACTACATATTTTCAGTAGTATTTTCAGAGCGGTGAACTCACTGTTGAGGTTTGGAAACATGTTTCTGCTGAGTGTGAGAACTCTGTTAGTTTAACCACATGTTTTTAGAGAAACACATGTGGTTAATGAAGAAAGAAAGAAGAGGAACTGACATCTTAACCCACACAGAACTGGTCATTTCTGAACCCAGTTTGGACTGAACCTGGTCAAACAAAAATAACTTATTTAGTGGATAAATACAAGTATTTGTCTGGTACCTTTTATTTGATGCTGAATAATACAAAACATTTTAAAATGTACTTATTATTCAGTCCCATAAGTACATAAAAACAGTTATTTGTACATAATCACATTAATAACCTTATTAATATTTCAAGAGTAAATAAACTTCCATAAATTGCAGATCCTTTATGTCCTTTAACATGTTTTCAGATGAGAAGTTTATGTATGTATAATCTTAATACTTTTAATTCTTCTTATAACTGTATCCACTGTATGTCCGACTGATTGCACTGTATTCCTCCTTTTGATTCTAAACTGAACTCAAATGGCACTGAGAATTGGGTAAGAGACAAACATAAACCACTTAATTGGGGAACTTGAGAGATGAAACCCTGCTGATGGCCTGGGTCTGTGGTGGAGTAGTTAGTTTGAGTTTGATGTGTCAGTTAAACTCGAGGTTCTGTGGGTGCGGACTGGATCAACTCCATTCCTAGAGCTTCCCAACAAATGGGTTTTTGGGGTTTGGACTGATGGGTTAGTGAACCCGAGGTTCCCCCGTGAGTCAGTCCTAGAGATCCTCCTGTCTGATTTTAGGGAAAAATTGGGTCCATCGGAGACGTCCAATAGATTTCTTACGTAAAAAACACCTCAGACACAGTGTAATCACAATGGGAAAATCTCACAGTAAAACTGGGAGTTGTGAAAAATATGATAGACCGGTGTTTTGCCAGATGAGAAGTTTATCAATGTATAATCTTTTTACTCTTTTAATTAATTTTATAACTGTATCATATATCTATTTTAATTTATTTTATAACTGCTTTAATAATTTTCCTTGGTTCATACATAACATTTTGTACAGTGTGGATGCTGTCAATAGATATTTTACACATTTGTATACCTGATACGTTTTCATGCATAACATTGACTACGTTTACATGCTGTCAAATGTCGGGTTATGGTCGGGTTAAGGTCACTATTTGGGTTTCTGAAACATTCGGAATAACCCGTTTACATGCGTGAGTAGAGAGAGTTACTCCTGTATACATGGAATTTGTAATCAATTGGCAATATCCCGATGTAAACGGCGACGCACGGTTAGCGTCTGGACGTACGGACAACGTTATTTCCGATTCTTCTTCCTGTATCCAAAGACAACAACAACAGCCGCAGCACGCGGATAATGAATAGTTCGGGGCAGATAGCGATCGCCTTTGTTTGCGATTTCCTCCTCGCTCCAAAAGTGTGGTGCTGTGCTGCGTCTCGCCATGTTTACCTCTACTTCTTGTTTACTTCCGGTATACTGCACGCGGGTTTTTGTATGCGCCGTCTCTCCTCAAAAGACCAAGATTCCTTGCGAATAGAACATGCGCAGAACACAAATCAATGTTCCTTTTGATGGGGATATGCCGATACGCGTTTACATGACCAAATATTCGGGTTAGAAAAGGGGTACCCCAGGGATAATATCCGGGTTTTTAAAAACCGGGATATGAGCATATCCGGGTTTTTGCCGGTGTTTATATGGCTGTGCGCGACCGGGTTATTGCTAATATCCCGGTTTTGAACGGGTTATTGGCTGCATGTAAACGTAGTCATTGTCACGCTTGTTCTGTGTTGTTGCTCTGTTGTCACCAGTCACATGTCTGTCTTGTTCAGTTTTCCTGCTTGTTGTTATCAGTTCAGTTAAATCACCTGTGTCCTGTTAATTATCATCATCTGTCTCACCTGTTTCTGTCCTTCAGTGTTAGTATTTAGTTCCCTTCAGTTCAGTCAGTCTTTGTCTGTTCTTGTCTTTGTTTAGTGGTTTTTGGTGTAATGTAATCTTGTACCTGTGGAAATACCTTTTTGTGAGTAAAAGTTTATATTTGGAATCTTCTGTCTTCATCATCTTTTTCATCATCTTACACCAAACTGTGACAGAAGAACGGAGCAACTAAAATTTTATATGGAGGACTGTTTATATCAAAATGGTAATTCACTGGAGGAGTATGTGGAGGTCTACCTCAACCGCCGCCGAGCCTGCACTTAACGTCAGTCTTGCCGAGCCTGCGCATCATGAAATACCCGCCGAGCCAGAGACTGTTCGCGTCATGCCCGCCGAGCCAGCGACTGTTTACGTCATGCCCGCCGAGCCAGCGACTGTTTACGTCATGCCCGCCGAGCCAGAGACTGTTCGCGTCATGCCCGCCGAGCCAGCGACTGTTTACGTCATGCCCGCCGAGCCAGCGACTGTTTACGTCATGCCCGCCGAGCCAGAGACTGTTCGCGTCATGCCCGCCGAGCCAGCGACTGTTTACGTCATGCCCGCCGAGCCAGCGACTGTTTACGTCATGCCCGCCGAGCCAGCGACTGTTTACGTCATGCCCGCCGAGCCAGAGACTGTTCGCGTCATGCCCGCCGAGCCAGCGACTGTTTACGTCATGCCCGCCGAGCCAGCGACTGTTTACGTCATGCCCGCCGAGCCAGCGACTGTTTACGTCATGCCCGCCGAGCCAGAGACTGTTCGCGTCATGCCCGCCGAGCCAGCGACTGTTTACGTCATGCCCGCCGAGCCAGCGACTGTTTACGTCATGCCCGCCGAGCCAGCGACTGTTTACGTCATGCCCGCCGAGCCAGAGACTGTTCGCGTCATGCCCGCCGAGCCAGCGACTGTTTACGTCATGCCCGCCGAGCCAGCGACTGTTTACGTCATGCCCGCCGAGCCAGCGACTGTTTACGTCATGCCCGCCGAGCCAGAGACTGTTCGCGTCATGCCCGCCGAGCCAGCGACTGTTTACGTCATGCCCGCCGAGCCAGCGACTGTTTACGTCATGCCCGCCGAGCCAGAGACTGTTTACGTCATGCCCGCCGAGCCAGAGACTGTTAACGGCATACCCGCAGAGCTTCCTTCACCGCTGGTCCCGTCCAGCCCAGAGCTTCCTTCGCCGCTTGTCCCGTCCAGCCCAGAGCCTTCACCGCTGGTCCCGTCCAGCCCAGAGACTTTTTTTGCCGCTGATCCCGTCCAGCCCTGAGCCTGACACCACCCCAGAGCCTGAACTCCCACCCAACCACCCAACCTCCCTCTCCCACCTCCTCATCTGCCTTCTCTCAACCCTTCCTCCACCACTATCTGGCAACCCCTCTGCTCCTCTATCCACCTTTGAGGAGGCGGAGTCGCCGTGGGTCTGCCTTCCACCTACTCCACCAGGGTCGGTGGATCCCCGGTCTCCGCCTCCGACCTCCTCTGCTTGGACTCTGCTTCAGCCTGCCAGTACATTACCTCCACCGTGGCTCCTACCTCCCTCACCTCCGCTGTGGCCCATCAGCCCACCAGCTCCGCTAGGCTCCCTCGTCCCCCCGGTTCCGCCTTGGTCATTCCTCACACTGCCCTCGCCTCAGGACTCCTTTCCTCTGGCTTCGCCTCATCCATCCATCCCTCTAGCTCTGTTGGGCTCCTCACTCCCTCCGTCTTCACCTTGGGTTCATTCATTGTTAATACTTTCAATGTTTTTTTACATGTTAACAAACAAACTGTAACAGATTGTTGTCTTTTGTCCTCTTTGTGTTCTGGCTTTGAGTTCTAGCGCTTCCAGAACTGTTTTAATAACCTTTGGTCTTTAGTTTAATTTAACAATGTAGAACTAGTGTGATTACATATTTTCAGTAGTATTTTCAGAGCGGTGAACTCACTGTTGAGGTTTGGTGTTTCTGCTGAGTGTGAGAACTCTATTAGTTTAACCACACATTTTTAGAGAAACACGAGTGGTTAATGAAGAAAGAAAGAAAAGGAACTGACATCTTAACCCACACAGAACTGGTCATCTCTGAACCCAGTTTGGACTGAACCTGGTAAAACAAAAATAACTTATTTAACACAAATACAAGTAATAAATACAAGTATTTGTCTGGTACCTTTTATTTGATGCTGAATAATACAAAACATTTTAAAATGTACTTATTATTCAGTCCCATAAGTACATACAAACAGTTATTTGTACATAATCGCATTAATATCCCTAATATTGCAAGAGTAAATTAACTTCCATAAATTGCAGATCCTTTTATGTATTCCTTAACATGTTTTTAATACATGTTTAAATGTTTATATGTGGTCAGTTAATATATATAATGAATATACATATAAATTTATATATGATTTTTTTATATATATTTTTTTTATATTTAATATACAAAATTGATGTTACTTAAAGCTATTCTTTACATTTTGATAAAATAATTATTTGTAAAGAAGCCGTTGATAAGAAACTGTTGAATGGCCGTATTCTGTTGTTTAATATGATTAACGGGTGGGAAAAAAACACTGAATTGAGGCTTAATGAACGTAAATGTTGAAATTGTGTGTGAAATATACAGTATGTGTAGTAAGCAATCGCTGTAATGATTAAAGGTTTAATAACCTTTGGTCTAGTTTTACTTTAGTAATGTGGAACTATTTTCAGTAGTATTGAAAGCTGAGCTGAAAGACATAATCATGTTTCACTCAAAGTTGCGTTGGATTTTCTCCTCAGTGTAAAGGTTAAGAGGTCCATCTATTACATGTTTTCCATGTTCGTCGAGTTAGTTTCTGGAGTAAATATATGGGCTATAATCTGTGCGTTTACACAGCTTTTTAAAAAATGACGGGTGCCATTTTCAGCCAATCAGCGTACAGTAACATCACGGATAGTTCCAATAGTGCTGGTTTAGACCCGACTCTGAAGTAGGAGTAAATGAGTGCCTCCAAAAGGAGTTCCTAAAAATGGTTCCTAGTTCCTGCAATGGTCCCCACTTCTGCCAATACTTCTAGGAACTATGAAAAGGTTCCTTTGGTGTGAAAGCCCCTAATGATTTTGCCAGCTCTTCTACTCACTCTGGATGAGTACAGTTCTTGGAGAGTGGGGAGGGGTGTCCACGATCATCTCCACTGTTTTAAGTGTATTAAAGGGTTAGTTCACCCAAAAATGAAAATGGAGTTATATTAATAAAAAATGTCCTGTCTCTTCCAAGCTTTATAAACATATTATGCTATTTGTATGCTTTAGTAGAGTAAAAAAGTGAACTACAGCACCTTTACACTCAGATCTTGAAGAATTTGCAGTCCTGTGGCTCCCTCTAGTGCACAACATTAGTGGGTTATGAATCACATTGATATGGCTGATTTATTTTAATGATTACACATTTTTTAATGATTACTTTTTACTGATAATAATTATACCCACATTAAGCTCAAATTCACTCATTTGTGGAACCTTATTTCATGCTTTAACAGTTGAATTATAAACTTGTTGTGAACTCTAAGTAAAAAAAAAAAAGTAAAAAAAAAACTTTTTTTGTGTGATCATGTTGATGTTTTATCGTTTTTGTACATTTATTATGGCAGACAAAATATGTTTAGAACACACAGGCATGAAAACATAATTTCAAAATCTCCTGTAGACATCACATGTATGCTAAAATAATGTATCAATTTAGGCTATAAGAACTATAAAAAATGTATAAATAAAAACAGATTATTAAAACAGATAAATAACTAAATTCTGCTCATTCTCCTTCAACTTTTTTTTCCTGATAGCGCCGTAAACCTCGAAGACTTACAAAATAAAGAGTGTTTTCAGCAAATCTGTTAATATTGATTAAGAAATAACAGTATTATCTTTTTTCAGTAGAGCAGTTTTATATATCCTAATTCAAATAATGTGTTTCTAGCAGCAAAAACTCAGATTAAAGGTAGATGATCTGCTGATGAATCTTTAACCTCTTATTCTTTAAAGGTAAAAGTCTTTCTTGGAACTAAAATGTAGGATTTAACCAGAATAATTTAAGTTATAATTACTTTAGCTTTTAACATTATCATTAATAAGAGGAAATATTCTCAAAGCCTTTAAAGCAGGCAAAGTTGTTTATTACGGCACGTTTAAATATACCGACAGTAGAATGAAACAACATACTGTATAGAAAAACGTTCCTTTTCTTCTTTTACCCCGAGCATACCCTGCATTTCTTATAAATAATAGAAGTTATTCATAATTTTTGAGATTCTTCTTCTTAGAATAACTTTTTTAATGTGGTTGATGAATGTGATCAACACTGTACAGTTTGTGTAAAAATCTTGTGCTCCCATCATGCAGTAGAAAGAGTCCAGATGATGTCACTTCCTGTGTGTCACAGTTTTAAGAAATACTTAAGAAATACCTGTGCTGTCGTCATGAAAGTGCTTCACAAAACAACGTCCCTCAGGGCTTTTAGCTAAAAAATATGCAGATTTGGAGAAATATTGATAGATTCTCATAGGTTACGTTGGATTTCTATAGAAATGAATACTATTTATTGAATTTATACCCAAAATGGGCCGATGTAATCATTATGAGTGCTGGATACTCTGATGTATTGTGTTTTCAATACACACTGGCAGCCTGAGGGCGCCATATGCACATTTAGTCCATATATGGAACACATGAAGAAGAGCCATAATCATGTGACATTCCAGGAACTCCCTGACATAAACAAAGCTTCCAGAGATCCCTGTAACATGATGCAGATAAAGGCGTTTTGGAGACAATAAACACGGTTGCAACGATATATGATTAATCTGTGTTCTTCAAGCCATGTCGGGTATTTTCATAATAATAGATTATATTTATAATTAGTGTTGTCAAGGTACCAAAATTTCAGTATTCGGTACCAATACCAGTGAAAATCCACGGTTCTCAGTTCCAAAGCTTAATTTAGATTAAATGTACATACTGTATATTAAAGTGTATATCACGCCACGGTTACAAAGATGGAAACTGTAGTATTAAAAACACTTTACAATAAGATTTCATTTGTTAGATAACATTAGATAAATAAATAAACTGTCTGCACACTTAAATCCTTTAAGCAAATTTAATCATGCTTTCGGTCAAACGACCATCCTCAGGGCATAGATAACATTAGATAAAATGATCTATAAACAATAGTTATATACTGTAGCAATTATTCTCCTTGGGATTAATTAATAAAATTACTAATATTTTTTTTTAAATCAAAAGTTTTATCTGTTAACATTATTTAATGCACAATGAATGAAGTGAACAAACATGAACAATCAAGTGTTTGTATTAAACTAATACCGATACAACCACAACCATAAAACTACCCCGATACAACCGCACCGATACTGTAACGGTCACCAGCTGAAGTGCCCTTGAGAGCCACCAGAGGGCACTCCACACCAGACTCTCACGTTCACTCACAGACTACATCTCCCATCATTCTTTGCCTGGACTCATCAGCACTCATTATCACATTCACCTGTATCTCATCTTCTTGTTTAGTTCACCCCATATAACCCTGGTTCACCCCTTCACTCACTGCGAAGTTTTGTTTAGTGTCACACTGCAACTCTGAGTGTTTTCCTGGTTTTCTTGTTTATTTGGTTTTTGGATTTCTTGCCTGTTCCTTGGATTACTCTCTTGCCTCTGACTCCTGCTTGTCTTGTTTTTGTTTTGTTTGTTTGAACTGTCTACCTGTGTTTTGACCCATTGCCTGTTTATTGGATTACGTGTCTGGATTGCCCCTTAATAAAGCTGCATTTGGATCCTCTACCCTTGTGTCTCAGAGCGGTTCGTGACCGATGCCACTTTAGGGGCCGTTCACATGCAAATTTGTTATTTCAAATGTAGGCTCATAATAGAAGCGACGCGCTCGTTTTTCCAGGCGCGCTATGTAGCGACGAGATGCAAACATCTCATCTCGACAGGTCATGTGACAAAAACCAACAGATCAGCTTCAACCTTCAATCCGTTACAACATCGAAAGCTCGGCCAAACAGCTGATCATAGCTTTACAGGGCGGCTTTTTATTTCTCATCTGCATACATATATCTAGTAGTAAAGCTAATGCAAGGGCTAGAAATCAATTAATCCTTTGCTGATACTTCCTTGTCGTCATGGAGAGCACAGTTCGCACCGCTTTGTCCTTCTTTCCATAAGCGCATGCTCTCCCGTGGTGTCAAATCACTCTGCCCAAGTAGCAGTACTTCTGAGAATATAGTTCCCAGTATGTATACGGTTAGAAGATCGCTGTGTCTCATGTGACCTTGTTATTTGTACACGCTGTGACTATACATCTACATAAAAGATCATGAAGGTGTCATGTCAGTCTTATGCACACCCCTTCAAGTAAAGTGTTACTTTGATAAATATATCATTTTCTTTGGGTTATCCTAATTTGCCTGGCCTCCCCGTTAATGTTACCCTGCCTAGAGCAAGGTGGTTCATAACACCATATTGACACCAACTTCTAGATTGAAATTTAATTTATTTTACAAAATCGTTTTAATTATAAATGGCCGGTCACAATAGACTTTTTCTTCCACTGACTTCCATTCATATGCATGTGAATGTAGGACACCAGAAACAAGTGAATTTTGCTGGGAGAAAGAACAAGTTTTTTCTGTAAAATGGAGTAGATTGTATATTTTGGAATGATTATTATTAAGTAAATAAGTAAATAAATTATAAATTTATATAAATTTTAGTGCTGGGCAAAGATTAATCACATCCAAAATAAAAGTTTGTGTTTGCATAATATATGTTTGTGTACTATGTATAATTATTTTGTATATAAATACACACATATGCATGTATATATTTAAGATTTTTTTTTATTATAAATTATTTATTTATATATAATATAAATGATGTATAAATAAATATACAGTATATACATGCAAATATTTCTTAAATACATGCATATGTGTGTATTTGTATATACAAAATAATTATACACAGTACACACACACACATATATTATGCAAACACAAACTTTTATTTTGGATGCGATTAATCGCGATCAATCTTTGCCCAGCACTAATAAATGTATATAAATACGTTTGTAAAAAAGATGCTGCAGAGTGTGACATCATTTCACGACTAGGGCTGTCACGATTCCTCGATTCAAATTGAGAACTCGATTAAAAAAATAAATAATCCACGATTGCACTCCTGTAGAAGGTCCCATCCAAGGTGTTGCGTGCCGATCCACCCACATACCTTTTTAGATAATAAAGTTTGTCAGCAGATATACTCTTTCGATCAATCAATGACATGAAGGAAGCCTTCCACTCAACATACTGAATGGGATCACCATTAAACACAAAGGGCTCTGGAGCTGGCAATCTGTTCAAATTTATGCTGTCTTGTAGGGCTTGAACAAGAAAAGGCAGTTCATTTTGAGATGGAGATATTACATTACATTTACATACTCATTTAGCATTAGCTTTTATCCAAAGCAACTTTCAAATGAGAACAATAGAAGCAGCTAAACTAACAGTAGAACAACAATATGCAAGTGCTATGACCCTTCTCAGTTTAATCTAACGCATAATCTAATGTTAATTATTTTATTTTATTTATTTTTTAAATAGAATAGAATAGAATAGAATAGAAGAGAAAGTGTTAGTATTACTGTTCCCTCAGTTCGTCATATTGATACGCTCGACCAGCTCACGCGTCTCCACTGTGCGTTCTTCTCTTATCAGCTCGCGCACCACAGCTATGTACTATACTATGTACAGCTATAGGCTACTTACTATATTTCGTTTAATATTCCACTAATAAGATACATTTACTTCACAGACAGCCTTCTTTTTTTATCCCCATTATACTCTCTGTTGTCCGTGTTTCTTTGTCTGGACACAACCCAGCTAACAATGACCTGGTGGTCAACCAGCGTTTTTTTGGGCGGCACAAAGTCAGCGGCTTGACACGGTCGGACCACCGGCGGCACACCATCGGGAACCTGACCAATCTGAAAATGCTGTCGGTCTGCCAGCGTTTTTTGGGTGGCACGTCACCGTCGGTACACCAGTGGTAAGCCGATAGTCGGTTCAGTGTTTCTGAGCGCTTACAGAACATCTTTAATTTATAAATGTACACTGTATAACCTTGAACATGCATTTTTTGTAAAGCTGCTATGAAACGATTTGTATTGTGAAAAGCACTACATGTTTTTACTATGGTAAAACTGTACCAACCATGTTATTTTTTTTATTTTTTTTTAAACCATGGTTCAACTAGTAATATTGCAGTAAAATTATGGTAATCATGACTATAACCATTTGTTTTTAAACCTTGGTTGTTGTGAAACCATGGTTCATTTTGTTAGCTACTATGGTTTTACTGCAAATGCTGTGGTAAAACCATGGTTAATTTTCATAAGGGTACAAATATACTTAAATTATCCTATAATGTATTTGACTAATGGTCACGTTGGATAAAATAATCTGATAAATGTAAATGTATTCATTTAATCTGTTCACAGAAAATTAATTTAATAAAAATTAATTTGCAACTGCTATTGAGACTGGTGTACATTGCTTCTTTTTTTGTCCATTATTGTGTAAGGGACTTTTGGTTAGCATAAGTAACTGATTATAAACCGTGGAGCGACCGTGGTCCGCCAGAAAACACTTATTATAAACCAGCGGCACGATAGCTAGAATAACGATGAGCAAAACGCCAGTGATCCAGTTGGGCCGCCAACTTTGCCACAAGTGGTCCGCCACTGGCCCGCTGGACTCGTGTTAGCTGGGAAGTATACAAATGCTGCCTGGTATCGGATGTTGGTATCGGAGCATTTTTACGAGTACGAGTACATGAGCTCAGTATCGGGCCCGGTGCATCCCTACTGTTTGACATACACTGGTGTTGTGGTTTTTAATTTAGCTTGGTAGGGTTCAACATTGGCTGTGTCATCTTTACATTTTGACCATAACTTTGAATTCACTTCCTCAGCTGTAGGCCCCTGTGTATGTGAATGGTGCTCAGTACCTGTGGTTTCCTGTTCAGCAGTGTCAGCTCAACAGCATCTTCTAAATTTGGTAATGGCTCAACAGAAAACTGCAAGCTTAAGAGAAAAGACAAACAGACTGTTTTTTCATCAAATGGAGATTCCATTCCTAACTTATGCATAATATTTATTTCTAAAAGGTTCAAAGGTGAGTCAGGAATTATGGTAAATTTATGGAAAAAGGGTCACCCGTCAAGAGGTTTAACCTCCAGCGGGGGTGTCACTGGGCAAGGTATGTCAGTTCCAGATATTCCCACAGAGCATACAATTTGGTTTGCAACTGGCCCCTCATATTCAAGCCCAGAAATTGAAGAACTTTAATTGAAGAAGTAAAAAAAAAAAATTGAAAGCTAAGACTGCTTTCATTTCCCACTCTGCTTTCATCTCCCACTCATTTCCCACTATTTCAATTTCAGGATCTACCTTTGCGGATCATGTAACCCAAATAACAGACCAACATTGAATCAACATTGACAAACAAGATAACAAACACCTTACGGTATAAACACTGTAAGATTACGAGTTCCTCTTTGATATTCAGCTGCAGTACCTAATGTGCTCACTCATAGAATCAGACACTTCTGTATTATATATAATGCATTTCCTGTTATGAATAATAATACCATTTGGTTTATTAGTCCGTTGGGTTGGTTTCACTCCTCAAGCAAACCATCCCAGAATTAATTTGCAATCGGGCCTTGACCACCTCATTCAGGCCGGTCTAGGAGCGATTGTTTTGGTGCAGATCTGAGCGTGATTGCCGTATGCTTAAATGAACCGAACCAACCGAGAAAATGCACCAGATCCCGAAACAAACGCTCAGGTGTTAAAGCACCCTGAAATGGCTAATGTCTCACCCAAACATGTCTGGCCAGCTGGCTCAGTGGTCTCTCCAATTGCAGGACTCCTGTACTTTGTGGATGACAAAGTGTTCACCCTATGAAGCGCCTGAGCCTGATGGAATCTCATGGTGTTGGATATAAACGAAGCCCTGAAGAGGTAAGAAATAAGTGGAGGGACATTGGAAATGTCACAAAGCAGAGGGTTACAGCATAAAGAAGAGAAGTAAATAAGACTGGTGGAGGTACCAGTTCTGCTCCTCCTCTGAGTACAGAGGAAGGGAAAGCTTTGCTCAAGGGAAAGCATCCTTGAGCAAATAACTGAAGTTGGCTAAGTGAAGATTTTGTCAAAACACGACAAAACAAGCCAATCATGACACAAAACACATCTTTGAAGCACTTGTTTAATTCTTAAGAATGGTCTTCTTACGTCAACACATGAAAACTATGAAAAAACAGCATGATAATCATTGATCCCATCATTGATTCATCACTCAAATTTAGTTAATTTAGAATGATTAGCCTCCGAGGTGTGTCTGTCCATCCCTCAGGTGAAGCAATTATAGCAATAAATGACTTCTAAATGTCTTAAAACCAAAGATTGGGCATTGATGGTGGACTGGTGTTGAATCCAGTTTTTTCTATTATTTGTAACTTTGTATTATACATGACTCATAAGAAAATATATGTTTCCCCCTTATTTTATGTGACTTCAAAATTCTAAGAAAGAGGTTTTACAACCAGCTGTTTAAGAATATTCCTACTTTCTGTGAGAACATACAGTATGATTTATCATCGAGGTCCTAGTGATGATTTCTCGTCCCTACTTTGCATCCCTGGATGTCATAAACCACAAAAGCAACAGCAGCCACGCCCACCAGAGCAGTGATGACCAATCGGGTCACAGGTTCAGTAAAACCACAACAGTAGATTTCTAAAGGAAAAAAATAGAAAATTAAAAAAACATTCTTTTAAAAATCTATTTTCCTGGAATTTATATTACTGTAGTTACCAAAGAAACACTGACATACCTGGACATGGCTGACAGAACTGACTGATGTCCAGATGTTTGGTGTGGTTTCTGATGGGATTGTTGAGCACACAGCTGTAGGTGTTTTTATCCTGACTTTCCACCTCCAGATGTAAAGAGATGCTGCTTCTGAGATCAGACACACTGATGCTGGACAATAAACTGTTTCCTTTGTACCAGGAGAGAGTCACATGATCCACATTCAACACTGAACACAGCAATGAACAATTTGATGATGATGATGACGACGAAGAACATTGTGAAGAGTCTCTGCTGATGGCAGGAACAGGCAGACGAGCTGGAGAATGAACAGAAATAATCACTGGCTAATACACCAATGTATTTGTAAAATTCAGAAAAGCATTAATTAAAAAAAGGAATAATTTGCAGTAATCACTGGGTTTCATTGACACCGTGTCTGTGTCCGAATTCAGAGGTTGCGTCCTTCGAAGGCCACATTTGAAGGCCGACTGTGTCACTGTGGGACAATGAATTCTGTTCCAATTCAAAGTGCATTTCACGGGTAGCCTAATGAATGATACAACAGATGGATCCTGTGCGGCCTCCCTTATCCCAGAATCCATTGCGCGCCAGTGACATCTGGTACCAGATGTGGCCTTGATCTGGGCTGTCTGGGACTTTTAAATTTAAGTATTAGTTTCTACTTATTCGAATAATGTAATGTATCTAAAGATACTAATTTAAAAGTGAAAAAATATATTATGTATAAAGTGGTTCAAATGTTGACATTTTACCAAGATACGATTTTTTATTTTGTTTATACTCAACAAGAGTATACGTCTCCATACCAGCATAATGACTCCGATCTTCAACCAGATGGAACTGGGTAATATTCTGAATGTTCTGATCCAATCTGACTTCTGGCCTGTAACGCTGCCTGATCATAATCATCCACTGTTCGCTCGTTGGCCAGAGGAGAACTGAGCGACTGAGCCTGGGTTCTCCCAAGGTTTTATTCTCCATTCTGTCACTGATGGAGTTTTGGTTCATTGCCACTGTTGCCTTTTTCACCTTTTTTCGCCTTTGTCACTATTGGCTTGCTTAGTTGGGGACATTTAATTTAATATTTAACATTATTACATGGCTTGGTTGAATTCTAATGTAGAATGCAGTGTGTTATTTCTTGATAACAGACGCTGCTAAGTATAACACACACGTTGCCATGAAAAACAGAGCGTTTCTATGGACGCAGGATTCTAACCGTAGAGACGGAACGGACTATTTTCTTTAGCGGAAGCAATGCAATCGTTTTTAAATCAATATTTTGTGTCAAATTATTTATTTATTTGGTGGGTAGCCATGTAATAAGCGGGATAATGTAGAGCGAGGCGGTTGAAAGCTGCTTTGAAACAATCTGTGTCGTAAAAAAGAGCTATCCAAATAAAGGTTTTAAAAAGTAGGTTTTCCAGAAAAATAAAAAGGAAGAAAGTCCATTCAGGCAAAAATTGAAAACCACATGCACATGACTCGGCACGAGCCCACGAAAATGAAGTTTCTTGAACTGAAACATCTCAGTTCTAGAAACTGTTATATAGCAATAAAAACACTAACAAGTACAGTAAGTGAACACATCCTAAGACCAATGCAACAAAAAATGAACAAATTGTTGATTCTGTATCTCATCCAATCTATTTTATTATTTTAAATCATATTTCAATATTGTGGTTTTGTAGCAATAAAATTATTTGAAATGGACAAGTTACTCACAATAGACAGTAAGATTAAATCTCCTGACTTGGTCTCCTGCTCCTCCCTTGATGTTTACTTCATAAGCTCCAGTGTCTGTGGTTCTGGTGTTTGTGATGGTCAGAGATCCAGTGTGATCCAGCTTCAGTCTGTCTTTGAATCTCCCATCAGGACCATCGAATAATGAGATCTGACCGGCATCTATGAGAGCTACGAGAGCACCTTGATCTCCGAACTTCCACAGTATCTTATTTCTCAGTAGTATAGCAACACCAGGCTCTAGAGTGACTGAATCTCCCTCCATCACTGACACGGACTTCACCGCATCTATATCACTAAACACACCTGCAAAACAAAACAAACTTATAGACAAATGAGCACTAACCACTACTACTTTAACTTTAAATTGAACACACAAACACACACATAGGCATAAGGATTATACACACATATAAAAGTCTACAGAATCATATACAGTAGATTAAATGAAGATGAAAGTTGCCTATAAAGAATTAAATTTGTTCCCATAAGGATATGATTTGTTCCCTTTTTTGCATGTTAAAACTAGCGTTAAGGCCAGGTTCTGTTTTTGCTGGGTAAATAAAAAAATAAAAATTATTAGATAATAACGACAAAACAAAATACATTTACAAAGGTATCTAAATAACAGATGTGTTTTTAGCTAATAAAAAAGGTATGTTCCTTAGAGGACATAGTTTTTATTTTTTACTATAGCATTTACTACATTTACTAAGCCATAATATGCTTACCAACGGGATTGCACAAACAACAGAGCAGAGCAAACAGACGAAGCATTTTCCTCAAAAGTTCGCAGACGTCTCCAGTATCTAACAGCCTATCACTCAGCATTAATCTCCTGAAAACTCTTCAAAGCCCACAAGTTTTGTAATTAAATGAGAACAAAAGTTGTATGAAGTGATGTTTGTGAAAGTCGGCAGTCAGAATAAACTCCTGTGCTGTTCTCGTGTCGAGTTACACCAATAAAACCACAAAGCACAACTTATATTGGTGTCATTACCCTTTTATTAGAGTTAGTTGTAATAGGAAATGAGAAAACAATACTTTTGCTTTAGTTTCTGAAATGCATGCTATATAAGCGATGATAATAACTGAAGAGTGAACATGTGAAAAAATCCACCTGTATTAAACTTTAGTAGCTTATTTACTATAGTAAAATGTAGTCAATTGTGGTATACTGTAGTATATTTTTAGCCTGGAAATCCAGACCTAAATCTAAAAGATTAATGGTCTGGCGTCGACTAATGAAAATCGGCCAGCTCGAGGGGCGGCACCAAGCATGCATTTGGAATCTCACTGCACGCAATAGGATAACACTACGACCAATCACAACAAGCCCCATATACGCTTAGCTACCAGTGGAGCTAACTGGTAGATTATACTCTTACCGTATCTGGTCGGCAAAACAGCAAAAACGTCCTTCTTGCAAAGGAACGATTCGAGCGGCGTCTTCTGTTCCTGTTTTAGACAAAAAGCCAAGTCTAACTCGTTCATTGTAGTGGCCAAAGACGTTTTAAACAACTGGTGTTCATCCATAAGCATCTTGCAATGTTTATTAATGACTTCTGAGTCACAGAGCTGTCGTCATCTGTTTAGCTCACCTCTAGCCCGCCTATATCAGATAACCCGATGTGATTGGTGCAGCTCAGATAGAGGGGCATATTTAATGAGCATCATTACTCGACACCAGAGTAACTCGCTGAGCAAATTCAACTTGTGCTCTCGCGAGTACTCTGGTTTACCAGGGTAGTATATTATAGTATTTACTACACTTTGTTACAGCGCATGCTGTAGTATTAGCCATGGTGAACTGATGAACTGTAATAACTACTGTACTGTAGTAAACTTAACATAGAAAATGTGGTTAAAAAATTCTTTAGTAAATACTACAGTATATTGTTTTTGAACCGTCCTTGAATGAATTTGTTGTGGTAATTCTGTAGATGTTGTGGTAAATATGTGGTAATATAAACAACTTTACCCAGTACTCTAGTAAGTTTTCTAGAACTATAGTCAAGGATACCACACAGTTTACTTTAGTAAAATCTAAAGTATACTATACATGACTGTAGTATTTTAATTACTGTAGTACCTTAACTGAAAATCACTATTGTATTTACTAGAGAAATGTTTTTTTTTCATGTGGGATATGTACCCTTAGCCTACGGAAATTAACCATGGTTTTACTATAGTAAAACTGTAGGCAAGGCATGTTGATTTATGTAGCACATTTAATACACAGGGGTAATTCAAAGTGCTTTACAGAATAGTTAATAAAATCACAGATAAGAGAACCAGCTGTAGAACTAGCTGTGAAACATTGGATGTTATCGGTTTGGTTTGACCACTAGATGGCCACAACGTACACCGTGTTGAAAAGTTTCCAGTAGTGAACCCTTTAAAGGTGGGGTAAGCGATATTTGAAAAAACGCTGTTTGAAAGTTGGTTGGACCGACACAACCAGACACAACTGTAGCCAATCAGCATTAGGGGGCGTATGACTCTGGAGGAGAGAGAGCGAGCAAGAGGGAGATTTGAAGAAAGACTGTAGAAAGAGAGATGGCTGAGAGACATTACCAAAGAGAAAAGCTCAGAAGAAATCACTGGAAAATGAAGGGTGATGATTAGAAAGAGCTTTAGCACCCGCATTAATATTAGCAAAGCTTTCCAGTGCTGGAGAGAGCGAAAGCAGGAAGGCCTGATAACCGACGCGTATGTTGCTTTGATTCCGTTTCATACGTTAGTAACGCTGGTTTTCACAGAAACAAGATATGCTGTTGTTGTAATATTAGCTATAGTAACAGGACAGTTTTGTGTGTCACTGTTTGTCTAACAACAAACCCTTGTTTGTATTTATTCTTGTGTATGTATGTTCGTTGTATGTGCTTCCTTGTCGTTCGTTCATCATCTTCGCTTTAATTTGTTGCGCTTCTTCTACGATAAATAGACATACACATTGCGTGTGTAATGGAGCCCAGCTAGTGAGAGTTAACTATTTGAGAATGCTGTGTTTACTGTTTGTTTAGCGCCCTTGTTAGTGCACCCGGCTAACTGATAGGAAAGCTTCAATGCTTCACAAAGCTTTGTTCAACCATCACTACTAAAAGAAAATACACACTCACAGAAATACTCACATTCCCCATGGAGTCTACCATGTGCTTCCGGAGGTGAATATTAACATGAATTACTTTATATTTGCATACAGTAAAATATACAGAGTAATCATATAATCTTCAGCATCATTACATATATAAATATTCATCATACAACAGAACATATTTAATATTAATTTCCATTCATTAACCTGGGTCTTGTTTTCACAGCTCTCCCCCAAACTAACAACATTTAAGACGGCCCAGTCACAGGAGCGATTGCGCAGGCGCAGTGCGGGATTTCGGCGGTGGGTGCGGTTCTGGAATCTCAAACACTCAGGCACAACGGTGGAGATGTATTGCCATAATCGTCCTTATCAAACTCACCTTTCACTCAACTTCTCATCAAAATGAAGAACGTGTTTTCTGTTTGTGTATTTTGCTTCGTCATAGAAGGTAAGTGTTTGAATTCTGTAATTCTGCAATTCTTTCGGTTTCTCTTTCTACCTGTCAGGTGTGACAAGTGCTGTCTTTAAATGCCTTTGCTTATGAAGGACGTATTTTAAACGAATTTTATAGGAACCTATCCTCCAAACATAAACGAAATGTTCTGCTTTAAAGGAAACTAGTTTATTAAAGTTGACAACATATTCACAGATTCCATTTTCCCGGATCAATAACTTCAATGTTACACACTGTAAATTCAGTTAGAAAAGCAGTTTTACATGCATTCTAAATCTCAAACATCTTAAAGACATTTTCTAAATGTCGTAGCACGAAGACGTAGTGCAGATGAACAAACAAAAAATGCATCTTGCTGATTAGTGTTGTCAGGATACCAAAATTATGACTGTGATATGATATCAGATTAAAATACCTCGATACTGAATCGATACCACGGGGGAAAAAAACCTAAAATAATAGAAGTAATTGAAAAATATGACAGAATTTACAATTCATTGTTTTATAAATTAATAAAAAAAAATTATAATAAAAAAACTCACTCGACCAGCATGTTCCTGCCCTGCTTTTTGACCATTCCCTCCCCTTTATTTTAAAAATAAATAAATAATTGCATGTCAGTGTGAACACACTTACAGAGAGGACATTATTATCAATCATGTTAACATTCACTAACCTTTTACAATTCTGAACAGGTTGGGATGACCAAAATCACATTTCGTGATAGGAGTCATTTAATATTTTTTAAATGTAATTTTATAATTACAACACAGATATTTTATTTTAATTTTGTTATTAAAAAAATAAGCAAAAATGCAAATTACAAACAATATGACAAATACTATAAAATTAAACAAATAAAATAAACAGTGCTTTATTTTTTCAGCTACAATAAGTCTATTTAACAGTAGCATTCAAAAAATAAATTAAGTCTTCACTCTATAAATTAACCATAGACTCAGACCGATTCTTAATAAATAGATTAAAGTAATTCAGTCAAGCATTGGGTGATTGTCTTTTTTAAAATATTGTCTAACATTAATCACACAGAATATTTAGGCTGCCGGTCCGGCCCTTTAAGGCCTGCACGGACCCAAACTGGAACACATCCGATTTCTAGATGTACAAACTGTGAAGACTTATATGTAAACACCGCTTTTGGGTCTTTATCAGCTTTTCCATATTCTGGCTCTGATAATCATCACAAATACTTACGGCTTGTTCCATTTCTGTAAATCTGTTTTTATGAATGAATGAGTCTCTCACCCATTGCTCTAGTTTTGTAGTTTTCTTCGTCAACAGCCGCTTGCACCTCCTTCTGGTGAGACCGACTAACAGCAGATGGAGATTATCAATCGGCAATCTACTGATATTCCTGCCGTTCCCGGATGTCAAATGTTGAATTTTCTGTCGAATTTGAACCACTTTATTTTGTGGAAGCGAAATAAAATTGACCGAAAATTGCCTGTCAAATATTATAGGTTGTGTTTTTAAACAGAATGAATATTTTGGAAGTGAAATCTGAAAGGTGAATATGGATTATTGAATTTTTATATATTTTTAATATACTTTAAAATATGATTTACTTCTGTGGTGCAAAGCTGAATTTTCATCATCAGATGAGTTACTCCAGTCTTCAGTGTCAGAAATCAGTATAATATGCTGATTTATTATCAATTTCAGATTCAACAGTTGTGCTGCTTAATATTTGATTGGAACCTGCGTTACTTTTTTCATGATTCATTGATGAATAAAACGTTTATGGAAACTTGTTCTATTATATTTTTTCCTATAAAGTCTATGGAAGTCAATGGCCACGGACAACTGTTTGGTTATTAGCATTCTTTAAAATATCTTCTGTGTTCAACAGAATAAAATCTGGTTATACAAGTTTGGAACAACAAGTTCCAACAAGTTTAGTAAATGATGAGAGAAGTTTAATTACATTTTTTTTTTTTGCCAGTTGTTGATGAAAGGTAAAGCACTTGGTAAATGTATAAATGTTCCATCTCTTGGTGTTTGCGTGTGTTCTGCAGGCGTGTTTGATGTCGATCCAGATGAAGTGAAGACGGCGATCGAGGGAGATTCTCTTACTCTACAGGCTGATTTTACTGAAACACAGAGAGATGGTCTTGCAGAGTGGAGATTTAATGAGACTAGGATAGCAACAATTAACAAAGCAACTGGCAAAGTTGAATATAGTGATGTGCAGTTGATGTTTAGTGGCAGACTTAATTTGGATCAAACTGGCTTTCTCACCCTCTGGAACATCAGAATCAAACACTCTGGTGAATATATAGTAGAGAGTATCAGCAGTGTAGGGACCAAATCCAAGACATTCAGAGTTATTGTGAAAGGTGAGTAAATTAAATCTGAACTTTGTGAGTAGGCAAACTGCATTTGAATGAAACGAGAGAGTCGTCCGCGGTGGATGTGCGCTGTGTTATTATAATATGTTGCAATATACGACAGTCATATCATTTAAAGCTGCAAGATGTAACTTTTGCACGTGTAACTAACTTCTCTCTGTTAATGTCTATAGCCGCGTTTCCATTACAAATTTGCGCAAATCTTTTGCGATATTTTCCAAATGTCACTAAAAAAACTATTGCGGAATGACACCATTTCCTTTAACCGATGTTATGCGACTGAAACGTAATTTTTTCCTCTCGCAAAACAATACGTCATTCCAACAATTATGGCAATGGATGTTGGTTTATGTATATCCCAGTCACCGCACTAGCCATTAATATTAATGGAAGAAGACGTATGCGTGTTTTCCAAGCATTAATGGCAAGTAAATTCGCATATACTGTGAGTGGCACATATGAGGCATTTCTGGTGTTTCTCCCTCATTTCTGCTTCATGATCTTGATAAATTGTGGCATTTCTTTGTCGCTTAGAATCCAGTATTCCCGTAATTCATTTGTCTTTTATGAGTTTAATAAAGAGCTCTGTCTCGTCTTCTGTCCAAACACACCGCGTCATCCTTAAAGAATTATCGAATTTTACCTATGTCAGGTGACCTGTAAATGGGAAACATTTCTTTTTCGATTTGCCTGAAAAACCACATAAAAACCAGCGTAAAAACTTCTTTGCGATATATGGGAGTTTTTGTGAAATTAGCCGCGTTTCCATTACCCTTCAAATTGCGCACATTGAAATTGTGAAATGCGCTTAATGGAAACACGAAATTGTTTTTCAGGCAATTCGAAAAAGAAATATTTCGCAAAACTGCAATGGAAACTGTTTTTGTGCATTTACAGTCACCTGACGTAGATGATGCGGTGTGTTTGGACAGAATACGAGACAGAGTTCTTTATTAAATTCATAAAAGACAAAACAATTACAGGAATAATGGATTATAAACCTCAAATGCCACAATCAAGACCTCGAAGCAGAAATGAGGGAGAAACACCCAGAAACACCTCATATGTGCCGCTAGTATAAGGGTCTTTCCTTAACATTAATGATTGCAAAACACACATACATCTCCTTCCATTAATAATAATGGCTAGTGCAGTGGCTGGGATTAGTACATAAACCTACCAACGTCAGTTGCCATGGTTTTTGGAATGATTTTACTGATCGCGAGAGGAAAAAATTACGTTTTAGTCGCATACTATCGGTTAATGGAAACAACGTCATTTCGCAATAGTTTTTTGTCGACATTTAGAAAAAAAATCGCAAAAGTTTCGCGCAAATCTGTAATGGAAACACGCCTATTGATGTGTTTCCATTGGGCATATTTTCAATTCACAATTTCAGTTTGCGCAATTTTTATTTATTTATTTTCTCCGCAGTGGCACCGACCCATATAAAATAGTCCCAATATAAACACTATTATAGGTGTATCGTAATGATACTCACTCATTATATACATTTTTAACACAAAAAAGTTACTTACTGCAGCTTTAAAGAAGTGCATAGAGCTGTTAATTTTATTTGTTGTTTGTTGATTTTCAGTGTGCGTATCGGTCCTTTTTGAACATTTTCATCTCATTTGAACAAAACCGTGATGATAATGATAATCGTGATATGACATTTTCATACCGTTTGATCTCTATTTGTGAGAATATGCAAGCTGAAATAAATAACCAACAGTTATGACATTATGAGATATTACTTTTGCAGAATCTCCACTCAAGTCTGTTGAAGATAATGAGGAAATAAAGGCATTGTTAGCCACAAAGGGAAACTCTGAGACTCTACACACGGACACTGAACTCCAGAAACGCGATCTAATACTGTGGAGATTTGGAGCTGAAGGATCTCTCATCGCTAAAGGCGATACAGAAGACGATCACGCGTCACACTATGATGGTGACGATGGGAGATTCAGAAACAGACTGAAGATGGACATTAACACTGGATCTCTGACCATCAGTGACCTTGAAACTGAACATGCTGGAGAATTCAGACTAAAGATCATTAGTGACAGACGGATCTTATTCAAGAGATTCACTGTTACTGTCTCTGGTGAGTTGTATTATTCTGTCAGCACAGCTCTGAAACACTAGCGTCTGCTAGTACTTGAGTTGATCCAGGTGTCTCTTCGTTTTCTTCAGTGCCAGGTCTTCCTCCAGGAGTGGTGGCAGGGATATGTGTTGTTCTGATGCTGGCGGCTGTGGCGGCGGCTGCTGGTGTCGGGATTTACTGTCGACGCCGTGATTCTGAACTCAAGAAACTCATACGTAAGTCATGCAGATGATGAAGAATCACTCAGTGTCTTCTCAGTGTCTCATCTGTTCATTCATCTCTGTTTCTATGTGCTGCTGACATGAAGCGGAGATCTCCAAACAACTAGAGCAACTGCGTAAGTATTACAGCTGATACAACAAAACAATTTAACTTTATTGTGCTACTGTAGATTATAAATGATTTTTCAGAGTCAATATTTATCATTTTCACCACAAGTTCTGCTTGTTTGATTCAGTGCAGTAATGAAGTGTGTGATTATCCAGTATTGAGCATGACATTAATAAACTCATGAATGAATCGCTGTTTTAAATGCTGAATTTACAACAAACTCACTTATAATCTCATTTGTGTTTGGATGTGCGGCTGTGACGTGAAGCGAAGATCTCCAAACAACTAGAGCAGTTGTGTAAGTGTTACAGCTGATATGCATGGTTTAAATGTGTAATATGATTTTTTCATAGTCAGTATTTTTAATTTTTGCCGCAAATTCTGCTTATAAATAAATGAATAATTCATTATTTGTGATTGTCCAGCATTGAGCTGCATGCATTTAATATACTGATGACTGAATCATATGCAACCAGTGGTAGACATGAACAAAGTATTTTTATTTCATTACTGTGCTTTATTTTTATTTGTAAATCTTCACCCGTGTATGGAAGTGTTTCCGGCTCTAAATAAAAATTAAATAAATAAAGGTAATTTTCACTCTTTATCTCACAATTCTGCCATTTCTGTTTAAAGGATTAGTTAACTTTCAAAAAAATGTTGCTGATAATTTACTCACCCCGATGTCATCCCAGATGTCCATGTCTTTCTTTCTTCAGTCAAAAAGAAATTAAGGTTTTTGAGGAAAACATTTCAGGATTTTCTACACAGAATGGACTTCAATGGCAACCAACTATTTTAGAAAATGACCGATCGTTTCGCTAGAAAAGACCCTTATTTCTCGACTGGGATCGTGTAGAGACTTTGAAGCTGCATTGAGACAGACATTTGGACCTTCTTTGAACATTGGTATAGTTGGTTGCCATTGAAGTCCATTCTGTGTAGAAAAATCCTGGAATGTTTTCCTCAAAAACCTTAATTTCTTTTCGACTGAAGAAAGAAAGACATGGATATCTTGGATGACATCGGGGTGAGTAAATTATCAGCAAAACATTTTTTGAAAGTGAACTAATCCTTTAATTCACAATTGTGAATTATAAAGTCAGAATTGTAAGATATAAATACATTTATATATATATTAGGGGTGTAACGATATGCGAATTCGTATCGAACCGTTCGGTACGAGGCTTCGGTTCGGTTTTCGGTACGCATTACGTACCGAACGGTTCGTTGGACCATTTTTTCTGCCGACCAAAATTTCGTTATTTCAAATGAAGGCGCGTCGCGGGTGGCAAGCGCGCTCATAGAGGCTGGCGCGACCACAACATCAACTGGCAAATGTAATGTAAGGAACGAAACTGAGCTACTCTTATTGTGTGGACCGTTTATCAGTTTTGACCTGTGAAGCGGGACTCGCGAGCCCTATGCACGAGCCTGATGAAGCAACACCACACAGCGCTAAGAGATCCAGACCAGTAAAGAAAGCTTTTTGAATCCGCCACTGAAGTAATAACATCGCTGCGAGATCTAGTGAGAAACACAGACCTGCCAACCTGTACGCATTTTGCGTAGCGGATACGCATTTTGACTTCAAAGTACGCTGGTACGATTTGTCACTCTAAACTACGCAAAAACCTGGTAACGCCTCTGTGCACAATGCACGCGCTGTCCTTAAATCAAGCTACAGCAAAAGAAGAAAAGTTCAACCAATCATAGCGCTGGGTTCATTCCCCAAATAGCAAGCGTGGATGATTGACAGATGCGTAAGGCCTATCATTAAAAAGAGACTGAAAATCGACACCAATAAAGATTCCCGCTCGATCCCCCTTCCACTCCCGCGGCCGCCGTCTGACTGATGTCATAAGCGAGGACAGTACAGTACGGTACTTCTGACTCCTGAAGGTAAACGGCCTGGGGTCGATGTGGAAAGTTGATTGTTGAGTTAACTTAATCTAATGGATTCGATGATCACACAGATCGCATGGATTATCTTAAAATACTCCGTTAAGTTATTCATGGTCACTCAGAAAAGAGGAAGACATCATTCAGTCATGCAAATAATAAAATGCTCAAGTAATGCTGAACTATAAATCTTGAAATCGCTATGGCTTAGTGATTATGAAAGTGTTGTGATTTGTGGATTAACGTTAGCCTACTGATAAGCGCGAGTCTGGAGAAACAGGCGTTTATTTATTCATTCATTCTCAGTGTTGAGAAACGTATGTGTTACGTTATTGTCTTAATTATATCTAAAGTAGCCTACCTAATTATGTTACATATTTATTTTGTATGAAAACTAGCGCGTTAGTTACTTATGGATTAAAAAGTACCGTTGTATCAGTTCAGTGCTGCGCGAGCTCTCTCACAAACACGGACGCGCGCACACAGACATAAGATCATTGTAAAATGAAAATTGACGGGCTAAGTTTAAATTTTGTTCTTGCTTGTTTTTTTTCTGTCAAAAAGCATTTTGTATTATCCATCCCTGCTTTTAAAATTCGTTAAATGACGGACGTTTACTGTTAACACAGCCCTCATATGTCGGATTCGGAACTTATAACGTTACTTTATATTATTTTTAGAATAAGTGATTCGTTATGCTATTATTGGACTCCTGTCTATTCATTGTCAACTGTTTTCTATAAATATGTTTGTATTGGCTAACATTTATTCAGTTAATGCGTGTCCTGTTTAAAATGTGCAATGTTTAAATGCAAAGACAGCACGTCACAAATAGAAGCCCTTTTCCATGTGGTATTTAGTATCATATTTGGATATTGGAAAATAAATGAATTAGCCTATCTTAATTGTACACAATGTTCCTATGTTTTATCTTTTTAAAAAAATTTTTTTTTACTGGGGTTTCTCAATTTTAGACTAGTTGACCAGCACACATTATATGCAATGCAATTATATAACGCATGTGTGTCGTAGTCCAAACCGCCCATACAAACACCCCCCCCGCCCCCCCCCCCCGTCGTCAATACGCAAAAAAAATTTGCAAGGTTGGCAGGTCTGGAAACATGCAAATTTCTCTGTTATTAACGGATCAAACAGCGCTGACGTGGAAACCAGGAAGAAACATCGTGCCATGAATGAACTGGCCGGTGTCCACAGATCAGCAACATTCACCGTGGAATGGATTTGCTGTAGTAACACTAACTGCAAGGTATGGAAGTTTGTCAGGAATAGTGGGCTATAATGCTTTCAAGTAACATTACGTCTGTTTTATTTTGACATTATGAATACAATTGCTGCCCTCAAATGTTAATCTGAACTAAAATAAACCTTTGTTTATAACTAGCCTACTACTACAATATTACATTTCATTTTGTCCAAGGAGCTGTTTTGTTTTATATGCTCATAAGAAGAGTCAAGTATAGCTCCATTATTGCTCAGTAAAAAAAGCAACAAAAAATTAAAAAATCATACTTTATGATGTTAGTTTCATTAAATAAAAATAAAAAAATAAAAAAATGAATTCAAGGAAATTTCTCTGGCATTTATTTATTTTTGCTGTAGCCTATGGAAAACGTACCGAACCGAACCGTGACACAAGTGTATCGTATCGAACCGAACCGTGAATTTTGTGAACCGTTACACCCCTAATATATATATATATATATATATATATATATATATATATATATATATATATTCGCACAGTATTTTGTCAGTATTTCTGACATGTTCACTTGATCACTCATTTTGAATCTCATCTTTTCTGTTTCTATGTGCTGTTGTGTCATGAAGCGAAGCTCTCCAAACACTTGTGTAAGTATTGAAGCGGATACAGCAACAGAAAACTTTGCTTTATTGTTTGATATAAAACATTACTGGTGTCACACATCACTGAAGTCATTTTAAAATATATATAAATTAATATTTACCAATAAATTCAGTGATAAGTATCGTTGGTGACACTTTATAATATAGTCACATTAGTAAATAAGTATGCACTAGTGAACTAATGTTAACAAATAGAGCTGTTTTGTGAAGTTTTACTGCATTGTTTATTTTGTTAAATCACATTAATGATGGATTTAACTGATGCAAGATTATGGAAATTATGTATATTGCATACAAAGTTACTGTAGCCTAATTGTTACTGATCATTTATATAAAGTCTAATCATTTCTGTTTCTGTGTGCTGCTGTGACGCGAAGCCGAGATCAATGAAACAGAACTGGGTAAGTGTTAAAACTAAAACAATAGTTCATAAATGAACCGAAAACCATATCTTTTTTTCACACGTCTGTGTGTCTAGTGCATTACACATTCATCGGTATTTTGGACAATAGTTTGGAGTATATAAAACAAACAAAAAAACATTAAAAATAAAATATTCACTTGTTCCTTTTTTTATGGCATTTCGGATCATATCAGAGGATTGTGTTTGTTCGGAGCATTTGACTGAAGATATAAAATATGCAAATAAGTATTGCTTAAAAAAACGGTCAGATGTGATTTCATGGTGACTTTAACACACAACATTACTGAAATTTTGACAGACCATGAAAATGAAGATATTATCACACAGTATCTCCTCAGTGTTTCTTCATCTGTTCCTCATTTCTGTTTCTATGTGCTGCTGTAACATGAAGCCAAGGGCTGTGAAAATGAAATAGGTAAGTATTTTAAAGCAAACATGATCTTTCATCTGTTCATTCACTTATAATCTCCTCATTTCTGTTTCTATGTGCTGCTGTGATATGAAGGAAAGATCTCGGAAAAACTAAAGAAAATGTGTAAGTATTACAGCTGATACAAAGAAAAAGTTTGCTTTATTGTGCGACGGTACAGTTTAAATGTACAGAATAGTTTTCATAGGCAATATTTCTTATTTGTAAACCATATGTTTTGCCTGTATTTGATTTAGTACAGTAATTAATGAACTGTGTGACTGTCCAGTATTGAGCTGCGTGCTATTAATATACTCATGACTGAATCACATAAAACATGGGACATATGGATTTAGTGATTTGGGCATAATCCTTTTACTGTTGTGATGCTTGTTGTTGCATGACCGTTTCCCTTAGTTGTGTCCAATGTTTTTGATTTTTCATGTACATGTTACAAACAATAGCTTTCTTTCATGTTGCAGACCCTTTGTAAACAGGTTTTAACAATATGCGTCACATGACTAAATTTACGTCATCGTTTTTAAATACCACCGGTTTCACAATCCACACTACAACGTGAAAATGACGTTTTCAAATGTATCCATTTTGGTGTGCTTAAAAAAAGAAAAAGTTCAAAAAAAGCTTTGTTTTCATTAATAAAAATGCCGTCTCAGTGTGGACGGAAGGCCAAAGCGGAGAGAAAAATACACGTTTTCAAAACGTGAAAACTTATTAGTGTGGCCTAAGAAGCTGGGTTTTGTTTGTCTCTATTATCTATAACTGTTATGTGTGAGCTGAGATAATGTGTGTGTGTGTGTGTGTGTGTGTGTGTGTGTGTGTGTGTGTGTGTGTGTGTGTGTGTGTGTGTGTGTGTGTGTGTGTGTGAATTTACAACTTTATTAAGATCTGTGTCTGATTATGTCTATTTGTGTTATTAGGGGTCAAGCATTAGTCATTTGTAGTGTTTACATAAATTACACATTAATGATGGATTTAACTAATGTTCACACATACAACATTACTGTAATTGTTACTGATCATTAATATAAAGACATGCAGATGATGAAGCCCATGAACAATCACACAGTATCTTCTCTCTAATAATCTCCTTATTTCTGTTTCTATGTTCTGCTGTAACGCGAAGCCGAGGACTGTGAAAAAGAAATACGTAAGTTTCACAGCTGATACAGCAAGAGAAAAGAGTTTTATCGTGCTACAATAGAGACTAGTGCTGAGGAAATACAGCTTTATTATGGGTAATCCACAATCATAGTCCAAATAGCTGGGAAAAGGTCAAAACCAAAGGCAAACATTGAAATCCAGGAAACCAGGCTAAAGATCAATACCATAACCCAGGGAATCCTAGCGAGAGCTCAGAAATGAAGTGTAATGTATAGACTTGTATAGGCAGAGAAACACCTGAAGGTAATCAGCCACAATGGCTTATGGGAAATGCAGTCCAGGATGAGATATAGCAAAATGAATAATAATTGTTCACAGTCAATAATTCGTCATTCAGTGACACATCATCACTTAACTAATTTCACAACAAAATACTGTGGAAAGTATTGTTTATTCATTCACATTATGCTTTAATGTTCACTCGTAACTTTACTGTAATTGTTACTGATCATTAATATAAAGTCATGTAGAAGTGATTATTAGAAGCTCATGAAGAATCACTCAGTGTTTCATCTGTTCATTCTTCTCTGTTGCGATGTGACATGAAGCGGAGATCTCCAAACAACTAGAGCAACTGAGTGAGTATTACAGCTGATTCAACAAAACAATTTAACTTTATTGTGCTACTGTAGATTTTAAATGATTTTTCAGAGTCAATATTTATCATTTTCAAGTTCTGCTTGTGGGTGATTGTCCAGTATTGAGCTGCATGATATTAATATACTGATGACTAAAACATATACAACATTACAGTAATTGTTACTGATTGCTAAAATGTTTATTTAAAAAAAAAATGATATCTGTGTTTCTGCCATTGAATCTCTCAGAACTGCTGAAAGTCAGTGCCAATTGGCCTAAAGTCACAGTCCTGCTGACTCTCGATCTGTTATTTTGAGATTTGATCAGTGTTTCTGACATGTTCATCTGATCAATCACTATAATCTAGTTTCTCTGTTTCTATGTCCTGCTGTAACAGAAGAAGAGAAGATCTCAGAGCGACTGTGTACGTATTAAAACTGATGATAATAAGCTTTATTGTGCTACAGCAGAAATGATTTTTCTTTGTCAATATGTATTATTTTTCACCACATGTTCTGCTTGTGAGAGATTAATATACTGATGACTGAATCACATACATGTGATTTACAACATTACTGTAACTGTTACTGATCATTAATATGAAGTCATGCAGATTTTGTGATTATTAGAAGCTCATGAAGAATCTCACAGTATCTTCTCAGTGTTTCTGACATGTTCATTCACTTCTCCTAATCTCCTAATTTCTGTTTCTACGTCCTGCTGTGACACGTAGCCGAGATCGCTGAAAACATAAAGAAAGTGTGTAAGTATCACAGCTGATGCAATGAGAGAAAAAATCGCGTCATTGACAGTAGAGTTTAACATTAAGACATCACAGGTGTGAAACTCTCCTGAACCAATAAACGCATTGCTATGAAAAGTATTGTTTATTGATAATTCATGTTGGTGATGGATTTAACAGATTTTGCTGATCATTAATAAAAAGTTATTAGAAGCACATGGAGAATAACACAGAATCTTCCCAGTGTTTCTTTATCTGTTCACCCACTTATAATGTCCTAATTTCTCTGTCTCTGTTGTGACAGTTGAAAGCAAGAAACCTGAAAATCCAGAGCAACTGCGTAAGTAATGAGTGTATGAACGTCTGCATGACATGTCTTTCAGGAGACTGTTTGCTGCTCGCCAATTATTGTTATAAAACTGTCACACGCACACACTTTCACACCAAAAGTGACATAAGCTTCAGGCTGATCACAAATGTTATGTTTGTCTAAAGTTATCTCTGCTTATTAGTATGGTTGAATTGGATCCTCGAAGATCAGCAGCAAAGACATTGGTTAACTGGTTAAAGTGAGATTAAATACATGAAGTATATTTGTTTAACTTAATATATTTAATTATTGCACTGTTTTTTATTCAATTTGATGAATACTGAATCTGTTTTTGTGCAAGTGAGAAGAGTAAATGCTAACATTTAGTCTAGAACTACAACAACCATCATGTTTAAACACACACACACACACACGCACGCACGCACGCACACACACACACACGCACACACACACACCCCACTCTGCACTTACTCACGATTTCTCTCAACATGGGACAGGAGAGCTGTCAGTCAATATATGTAACTATAAATGAAAAATAAATGAAAAAGTAACTCGGTACAATTTAAAAGGAACGCGTTACTTTACTAGTTACTTGAAAAAAGTAATCCGATTACATAACTCAAGTTACTTGTAATGTGTTACCCAACACTGTTAATAAATGTTCATTTCCATAAAAATTTTGGGGGTCATTTTAAGTAAACAATACAATAATTTTTTTTAACAATAGTTGAGCTAAATAAAACAATTTTAAGCATTTAACCCAGCTGCTGATATTGATAATTCACATTAACGATAGATTTAAAGTCCAACTGAAATCAAAATGGACCCTATTTACTTTGTTAGCGCATATTACTAGTCTTGTGGTGAACAATTAATCCGTGCAAGTTAAAACACATAAAAAAATTTTTTTGGCTTCGTAATCTTTAATTAAAATCTGAAAATGCCCCTCCCCTCTGCATTGGAGGACCTTCCCTGATGACGTAGGTTTGACGGCTTGGTTTGGGAAACGCTTAACCACTCCCCTCAAACCGTTAGTCTGTAATGAGCGAGAGATGGAGAGGAGGAGCGCTAGAGTAAAACCCTGCCCTCTGTTCAATATTCCTTTTCACTGGGAAATACGTCACAGCACTGGAGAAAAGTCGTTTGCAACTTCCGGTTCACGCAGACTTTAACTAATGTTCACACACAACATAGTCATGCAGATGATGAAGCGTTTATTAGAAGCACAGGAAGAATCACACAGGATCATCTCAGTGTTTAATTCTGTCATGTTCATCTGATTACTCACTTATAATTGAATTTCTCTGTTTTTATGTGCAGCTTTGACCGGTGCCGAAGAGACCTCTGAACAAGAAATACGTAAGTATTACAACTGAAACAGCAAATGTGAAATGTGTTTTGTTGTAGGGTTGGGCCGAAATCACGATGTTGAGCCGACATTTATAGGATAAATATTTTGTTGACTTAACTCAATTTTAAAGAGAAAACTGAAACTTTTACTCTGATACTTTTCTCCAGACCCTTTAATTACATGTGTGACTGCAAACAACACCTGCAAGTAAAGCTGTGGGTCATTGTTAGTGTCGTATCAAATAGACTTAGATACTTTAGACACTTTTATTCATGGCAGACCATTGAAGATCGCCACACATGAGACTCTCAGAAATCTGTTTGAAGTCAGGACTTCTGGAATTAAACATGTTTTTGGCTATCCTCATTACCGCTACAGCCTGAAGAAACCAGTACCATTAAGAAAACAAAAACAGTTCACATGATCTTCACGGTTTTAAACTTGAAACTATGAAATCATTCTAATAATTTTAACTGATTTCTTTCTGAACTTAACTGAACTTAATTTTTTTATATATTTTATTGAAACCTGACATATTTTCAAAATGATGTGGCAAACCTGAAAGAACATACTGTATATTCTTCATGTGCATTTCAAATCAAATGACAACATTTATTAAATTAACATAAAATGAACACCTGTTGCGGTAATGACACATAAGTTGCGGAAATGAGAATTTCAACAGAAAATGCAATAAAATACAAACATTATTCATTCCTTTGTTAAAATTGCTATTTGTGCAAGGTAGAGAACAGGGTTGTCATCATTATAATATTTGTTTATAGTAGTAAATTACATGTTTTATTTTTAAAATCATTACCGCTGTGGTGTTTTAATGGTTTTGTGATAATCACGCAGCTAAAACTTGTACACTGTTCTGTTGCTGACCTGCATTCGTAACTGTTTTCCTGAGCTATTTAGATACATTTTGTGTTTTTGTTTTTAATGCCGCAAACCAAAATGGAGACCATAATATGAAGAACACAAACCATGTACAAACTGATAAAATCACTTCAGTGATCTTTGTGTAGTGATTTCAATCTCTGATGTTCACATGCAAACACTTGATCTAATGTCTACTTTGGCTTTGTATGTCTCTGTGTCTAGATGCTGATGTCACACAAGAAGAGACATCGAGATCAGAGATGGAGAAAGGTGCATTCATGTTGAAGAAGTCAAGTGATAGGTGTTGATAGGATATTCAGAGACAGTCTTTGGGATGTGCTGGAGGAGACTTTACAGAATGCTCACCTCTTGCATTGTCAATACAAGATCTTGAACAAAAATTGATGCACTTCCTGATGGAAATAAATGTTGTGATGTTATTTCCATCAAGAGATTCATCAGATTTTGGTCAGTATCTTGTACACTGCAAAATTTTACTTTGTATTTTTGTCTCGTTTCCAGTCCAAATATCTAACAATTCTTAAATCAAGATGACTTTACTAGATGAGTAAAATTACATAAGATAGTATGTCCTGTTTTCGAGGGGAACTAATCAAAATTAAGTGAGTTGATGTTTAAAAAAGCAAAATGATCTGCCAATGGGGTAAGAAAAATAATCTTAATTCAAACAGCAACAAGATTATTTTTCTTACCCCATTGGCAGATCATTTTGCTTGTTTTAAGCAAAAACTCGCTTAATTTTGATTTATTTCCCCAGAAAACAAGACTTAATATCTTATGTCATTTTGCTACTTTAGTAAATGGATCTTGATTTAATAAATGTTTGATATTTGGACTGGAAACAAGACAAAAATACAAAGTAAGAAAAGCATTGTTTTGCAGTGTATAGCCCGAAATACACACGTGTGTCAAACAAAATAAATTTTGCATGATAATTAATGGTTAAATGTGTATTTCTCTATTTCTAGGTGCTGATGTCTCAAAGATGGAGAAAGGTGAAGGGGAACGGCGCATGATTGTTACAGAGACTGCCTTAAGTCGAGCGATAGGTGCTAACATGACATCCATAGACCGACAGGGCAGGAGGAGCATTGCAATCCGTAACCCCAGTACTAAACGTGCTGGAGATCATGGTGAGTCTTTTGATAAAATTCTTTATTTTTATTATTGTTTGTTTATTCAATGGTATTTGCGTATAGTTACGATTGTTACTGCCAGGTGAAAACAGCCTGTTTGTCCACATAACCTGATCACACTGAAATACAAATCTCCATGCCGTTGAGTGGAAAGTGTGTTTTAACCCCCTGAGGTCGACGGTATCGCCGGCGATACCAGCTCGCTTTTTTTTTTATTAGTGTAAAAGAAACTCATAAATACTCTGTTGACTTTGATTTTCCATAGGAGTTTCATACATCAATCGATTCTGTTAAATGTGTATTATTTTTGTGTATACTCACAATAAAAACAAAGTGTTGTGCTTTTTGCCAAATAAAGAAAACTAAACACGAAGCGAGTTCTGCCTTTTCTCTGCCAGTGAAGTCCATTCTGAAACGCGTCCGAAAATGAACAATAACTCAGTGAATACTCAGTCAAACAGGCATACAGACACACAGGCATGAAGCTTGAATTCTCTTCTTTTAAATGAAGTAATTTATATAAAAAACAAATATTCTCATCTTGTGAAATCTGTATTAAAAGAGAGCGATTCCAGTCGACCTCATTACAGCTAATTCAGATGTAATGTGACTCCGCCCACGGAGAGCGCGCGCTATTCAAACGCAAATGGCTGAGGCAATCCTGTGAACGCCCCCATCAGCTCGAGAAAACACACAAGTTTATTTAGATCATTGTTTACACCGTCTTGCAGCGCTGTGAGGAATAATACTAATTGAAAATGTCCCTCAGAAGTGCGGGTATATCGAGGAGCGAGCTGAGGAATACTAGTAAGTTTTTTCCTTCTCACGTGAATTTCTTCACGTGGGTTTCTGTTTATGAATGAATAAACGGCAGAGATGCGCGCTGTTTACCACAGCTGGCAAAGACAGTTTAAATTTAAATCGCGTGTGTGAATGAATGATGATGTTTTAGCAAACTGTATTGCTATACTGAGATGAGTAAAAACGTTACATTCAGACGAAATATGAAAGACAACATTTTGTTTAGTAGATTTGGGTACAGTTTTTACTGTAGAATATACTGCCACATCAAATAAGCTTTTGTTTAGCAATTTCTATATATAAAATACAAATTTTGTCAAAAATAAAGTCATCAACTAAGATGTTAGCTGTTCCAATGTTGGCTATATTCAAACTAATGAATACATAGATAAAATGTAGGCCTATAATCATTTTTTTTACAAAGAAAGAGTACACTTGAAATATTGTTGAAATTGTAATTATTGTTGTAATTGTAACCGTTTTAATAAAATAGCAAAACATATTTACAAGATAGATGTAAGCAAAATCTTAAATGGTCAATATAAGTCTTCTTCTAAATATATCTTTTGTCCTTGCATTGTGGCTCAGTCAGTTTCACACCTGAGTGAATGGCTCATCATTATGCAGAGTGGGTGGGACATTGTATTCTAAGGTGTAAACCACTCCTTGTTCACGCCCCCCTCGCATATTGGCTTTCCAAGCAAAACCTGTTTTACATCAATTTAAATCAATGTATGGTTTTATGTGAACGATAAAGCAAGACTATTTTCACATAATTTTGAAGAAAAAACTATAGGCGACGACATCCATTAGTCAAAAGTCTTATTGCCACATATTTAGTATGTGTTTTGTGGCCTTATTTCAAAAACTTTAATTTTTAGTTTTTTCGATAACCACGCATAAACATTATTCTCTCAAAAATGAAAACATGTACATACATGTGGCTCACATATTATTGTAGTCCTGTTTGTGCTATATAGAGTGAATTTACACCTTTGCCATTAATATGTTTATAAGCAACTGAAAAAAGCACAAATGTCAGAGCATGTCAGAACACCCCCAGGGCCCAAAAAACCGCTCAGACTCCAGAGGGTTAAGCCTTGTTTGCCTACAGTCCACAACTTGTTTGAATGCTTTTTACTAAAGAGCCAGACTCCTGCTGACTGGACCTGTAAATAAAACAAAATGATAATTTTTATGAACACTAAACCACTGAATGTTTGCAGATGCCCCCTAGTGCTCAACGGCCCCTGCTTGAGAAGAACTATTGTTTTAGACCTCATTTTATTTCTAGTTTTCAAGTGACCATCATGTGTAATGAATGTAAAGTTTCATTGTCTAATCCCTCTGTGATTTGTGTTAAAACAGGATCAGATGGAAAAGCTCGTCAAAATGAACTGAAAGAGCTGAAAGAAGGTGATATATTCGTCATTCAGTGCCACTTTACTTTTAATAAGTAAATGCTAACATTTAGTCTAGAACTACAGCAACCGTCATGTTTACACAGCACACACACACACACACGCACTGTGACGATGTCGTCATAAAATAAGCAATCAAATGTTTATTTATCCTAAATTTATCAGTCATCTTTCATCTGTAATATAATCCGAGTTCATTATCCATAAAAATCAAAACAATGTACAGTATATAGTATGTGAATCTGCAGTTGTCATAAGATAGCGACGAAGATGGTGACGTTTTGGGTCGAGCCCAGTTACCTTTATCTGGATGACGTGCGTCGCTCAAAGCTGTCGGAAGCCAAGCCAGTGAGTGTACCTCGCGGAGCTCCGCTCGAAGACTCCCGCGATTTATTGTATTATCCGTGGCAAAAGTGTATCGTCTGCGTTCTAATCGATCGCGCTCTGGATCTTTAAAAGGAAAGCATTGTATCCTCGTCATTGTGTGACTAGCGGATGGTCGTTGAGACGCTGCAGGGCTAACAGTACGAGTGAACCGTTCTAAAATCTGGGCGGAATTGACGGATTGGGAGCCTCCAGCCTGTATACTCCTGTCTGGGAAGTTCCAGAAAAACGTGGACCAGACTATTAAAGGATAAAGGAGTCGTGAGTACACTAGGCCAGTTGTTTTCACGTGACTTGACTTTTGACTTTTTGACTGTTTTTTGATCGGGGAAATGTATTTATATATTTTTTTCCCTTACTGACTATGTGTACTATATGAACTAAACTGTTGGAATTACTGCTGATCTTGTGGCTTGAGCTAATTTTGTTTCTTTTTTGTAGCCTTTGTGGCGGGACAATTTCTGAACTAATTTTTGTTTTTCTTTTTTTCTACTCAAACCAAACAGTTATTGTTGAGTCACTTGAAACTGTGTTGATATTTGTGAATATACATATTTGAATGAATTCTAGTTGTCTGTCATATTGAATGTAGTAGTGGTCTATTTAAGAGTGATTTTTATTGTGATTAAGCATTGATTACTGATGCTAATTCTTTTCTCAATAAGTGAGGGGTTTTGTGAAAGAGTAACCAGACTGCACAAGACCTTTGTACGTTTTCGTAAACTGAACTAAATTAATGACAGAAATCCTGTCTGGCACCCCAGCATTAAAGAAAAAAAAAAACCCAAACAAAGAGTGTGAGAAAACGTTACATAAAAATGGCACCCCAGATGGGACTCAAATATTAAACACTTGTGAGAAGAAAAATGCACTCAAATCAGACCTTCTTTATTTCAAACGACTAAAAACAACACCCAATTCTTCAAGTAAAATGGCTGCATCTCCAAGCAGGTCTTGCCATGAAATGGAGGAAGATCGTAACAAAACTCCAACCAAGACTTTTAAAGAGGATCTTATGGATGTTATGGCTTTGGATCAAGATGGAACTCAATCCTTTCCTTCTAGCACCCTCCCTAGCAGTACCTTGGAAGGTTTTCAGCCCATTTCATCTCAACACACTCTGCTAGATATGGACTTAACAGGAAGTTTTGATCTCAGACCCCCAATATCACCTTCATCTCAGCCCTCCTTAGGATTAACTGGATTCATGGACACTCTGACTCTTCAGCAATTGAGTGAAATGACCAGAAGACAATACCAGAGTCTAAAAGACACCTTGTTTACTGAAGTTGGAGAGCTGAAAAACACTATGGATACTCTCACCTTGCATGTGGATACTGCATCTGTGAAACAAACAACAGAAATAAAACAGCTTATGAGTAATCAGTTTGAGTATTTCAGGAAAGAGTTTAATAACATGCTGCATTGGCAACTAAAGAATCATCATGTAGAGGTATTGAAGGATTTCAATACAGTCATGGAACCAATGGCTAATACTCTGGATCTCATACAAAAGACCACTGATCAATATACTCAACAAATGAATACCTTTCTTGCTCAGACAGGTTCAAATAGTAATTTACAGAATGAACTCCACCAGTGTACACAACATTTTCATCAATTAGCTAAAGACATTGAAGCTACGTGAAGAGTAAGAACACGTGTACAGCAGGAAGGTGAGAGCATAAGAGATTTTGCTTACATGTACCGAGCTCTGTGCAAACGATGGAAGCCACAAATTGAAGAGGATGAAGTTATTAAGTTGATCTTGAAGAACATCAATCCTCGGATGGCAAGTCAACTTCGAAGTAATGGAGTTACTTCTGTTGATGGTTTAGTCCGTCTTGGGCAACAGTTGGAAAAAGACAAGGAAAACCAATTACAGTATGAACAACGGAAAAAACCTTGGAAACTCAGAATAACTAGTCCTGCTCCAAGTCAGTTGGCTAACCTTGTACCAGCTTCAGTATCACAGGACTCCTCTAAATCTCCCTTCTGTTGGCGGTGTAAGGGCCCTCACGCTCCAAATTCTTGTCCTCAGGGTGGGCCTGCTAAGAACAAAAACTATAAAGGTCAGCAAGGTCCAAATCCTGTTAAAGGTAACCATGATAATCATCCAACTGTTAGCACTGTCACTCATATGGAGTCGGTATACTCACTTACTCATCCTTTCTCCACATCTCTACCTCAGCAGTTGATTGTTCCTGTAAATATTGACTCTTGGCAAGGCCAAGCTTTGGTTGACACAGGATCTTCATATTCACTGTTAAACGAAAAATTGTGGGTAACCATGGGTTATCACACTCAACAGCTCAGACCCTGGACTGAGGGTCCTATTTATCTAGCTGATGGAGGAGCCCGGCAACCATTAGGATGGGGTGAAGTACAAATTGCAGTACAAACATTAACCGTTCCCTTACCAGTGGTTGTCCTAGCCCCACAGATGCTTGCCTTTCCTGTTGTGTTGGGTTTAGACTATCTTTTCTTCAGTGGGCTGCAAATGGACATCCGGAATAATGTCTATTGGTTTCATCCCGATCAAAAATATTATTTTCTGAAAAATTAAGCTCACTTCCATGAATGGCATAATTCTTCCCCTCTTGCTCTTTTTTCTGCGCTTCCCCCTGGTACCTCAAAGGAAGAACCAAACCCTCTGCATGTAGCGTGCCAAAACACCTGCCTAGATGAAAGAGGAAAGGAACGTTTTCTGATCCAACTCAAACAGAATTCTGATGTCTGCACAGATGTTTTGGGTAAAACAAGTGTTTTGACACACAGAGTTTATGTTACCCAAGATGTTCCAATAAGACAAAAGCCTTATCGTGTTTCTCCTACGAAACAGAAGGTCATCAAACAGCTGATTGATGAGATGTTAGCTGCTGATGTCATCGAGCCTTCCTCCTCAGCATGGTCTTCTCCAGTGGTATTGATTCCCAAGAAAACGGGTGGTTACCGTTTCTGTGTGGACTACCGAAAGGTAAATTCAGTCTCTCAATCAGATGCCTATCCACTTCCTACAATCCAGGAAATTCTTGAGTCCTTGAGTGGTGCTGTTGTTTTTTCCACCCTGGACCTCAATAGTGGATATTGGCAGGTTCGAATGGAAGAGGACAGTCAAGATAAAACTGCCTTCATTTGCATTCAGGGGCTATATAATTTTAAGGTCATGGCTTTTGGTCTCAAAAATGCACCAGCGACCTTCCAGCGATTGATGGAGAGAGTCCTGGGAGAGCTACAGCGTAAGAACTGTTTTGTCTATTTGGACGATATAATCATCTACTCTTCATCAATGGAACAGCACTTTCAGGACATCCAGGCTGTGTTGGATAAATTAAAAGAGGCTAACCTGACTGTTAATATGAAGAAAACACATTTCTTCCGTACTTCTCTGAAGTTTCTTGGACACATTGTGACTGCTACAGGAATCAAGGCAGATCCAGAGAAAACCAGAGCAGTCCAAGATTTTCCTGTGCCAAAGAACATAAAGGAAGTCCAGAGATTTTTAGGCATGGCTGGTTGGTATCATAGGTTTGTACCACACTTCTCTCAAGTGGCTGAACCCCTGAATGCCTTAAAAAGGAAAGGTGTCAAATTCCTTTGGACTTCGCAATGTCAAATTTCCTTCCAAGCTCTAAAACAGCTCCTTGTGTCTCCACCGGTGTTGGGACATCCTAATTTGAATCTACCATTTGTCATCTACACTGATGCAAGTGAGGTCGGCTTAGGAGCTGTTCTCGTGCAGCAAACAGGACTGGGCACTGAGGAAGTCCTGGCATTTGCCAGTCGTACCTTAAATCCGGCAGAAAGAAATTACACGACCACCGAGCAAGAATGTTTGGCAGTCGTGTGGGCCCTCGAAAAATGGAGGTACTACTTGGAAGGAAAATTCTTCACAGTCGTTACTGATCACTCTTCCTTGATGTGGGTCTTTAAAACACAGAAACCCAACACTCGTCTAATTCGGTGGGCTCTTCGACTCCAGGAATTCAACTTCACAGTGGAGTATAGGAAGGGGAAGTATAATACGGTTCCTGATGCTTTGTCTCGAGCCCCTGTTGACATTAATGAACCGGGCCTTCTAACTTGTTCCACTGCTTTATCTCTGAAGTCAAAGGGGAAACCTGAGAAAACAGAGGACCTGCCAATCACCGATCATGACATCTGGAAAGCACAGCAGACGGATCCAGATATTCACCATCTGTACGAACAAATAGTAGAATCAGGAGAAATCACTGTCAATTCCTCTACCAAATTCTCCATATTAGAAGATAAAGTCTACAGAGTTGTCCAGTTTCCACACAAAATTGTGTACCAAGTTTACATACCAAAACCTCTCCGATCTCAATTACTCCAGTTTCTTCATGAAGACCCTCTTGCTGGTCATCTTGGCAGATTCAAAACATTCAAAAGGTTGCAAGCTTTGGTGTACTGGCCTAACTTGAACCAAGATGTCAAAGAGTTTGTACAAAACTGTCCCATTTGTCAACGTTACAAGCCTGAATGTCGTCGAATTCCCGGCCCCTTGCAACAAACCATTGTACAACGTCCATGGGAAATGCTGGGAGTGGATTTGATGGGGCCATTCCCCAGGAGCTCCTCTGGGAATGTTTTTCTGATAGTTTTTGTGGACTACTATTCTCGTTGGATTGAGCTTTTTAGTCTGCGCAAGGCCACAGTTGAAACTGTCTCACAGATACTCATCAGAGAAATACTTACCCGATGGGGGGTCCCAGATTACATCTTGTCTGATCGAGGATCACAGTTTGTCTCCTCTGTGTTCCAGGAGCTCTGTAAAAATTGGAACATCGGACGCAAAATGACAACTGCCTACCATCCACAGACAAACCTTACTGAGAGAGTGAACCGTACACTCAAAACGATGGTGGCTTCGTACGTCAGTGACAATCATAAACATTGGGACAAGCTCCTACCGGAGTTCAGATTTGCTCTTAATTCTGCCGTCCATGAGTCCACAGGAGTAACACCAGCAGAGTTGAACCTCAATCGCTCGCTCAGAGGTCCCCTGGATGTGCTATTGCAACCACGAGATGTGTCTCCTGATGATTCTTTCTATGACAAATTGACAGAATTAAATCAAATGAAGGAATATGTTGAGAAGAAACTATATTCAGCTCGTCAACGTCAAAAACGTAATTATGACAAAAATCGGAGAGAAGTGGTGTTTGAGGAGAAGGACAGAGTCTGGATGCGCACTCACCCTTATTCCAAGGCAATTACGTTTTTTTCAGCAAAAATTGCCCCAAAATGGCAAGGGCCCTACAGGATAGTCCAGAAATTAGGACCTTTGAACTATGAAATTGTCCTGGAGGACACTGGAGAAGACTTAAGAGTGGTTCACGTGTCTAGGATCAAACCCTGCTTCCCCTCTGCACAGGTACTTGAAGCACAACAACGACGTCGATTACTGGAAATCTTTAATGAGGACAGTGATGGGGAGGAGTTTCTTGGATTTACTGAGAAAAATATTTGAAGACATCTGATTGACGCCTTACCCTAATGGCCGGCTTTTCTTAAAGAGGGGGGAGTGTGACGATGTCGTCATAAAATAAGCAATCAAATGTTTATTTATCCTAGATTTATCAGTCATCTTTCATCTGTAATATAATCAGAGTTCATTATCCATAAAAATCAAAACAATGTACAGTATATAGTATGTGAATCTGCAGTTGTCATAAGATAGCGACGAAGATGGTGACGTTTTGGGTCGAGCCCAGTTACCTTTATCTGGATGACGTGCGTCGCTCAAGGAAGTTGTAGGCAGCTGTCGGAAGCCAAGCCAGTGAGTGTACCTCGCGGAGCTCCGCTCGAAGACTCCCGCGATTTATTGTATTATCCGTGGCAAAGGTGTATCGTCTGCGTTCTAATCGATCGCGCTCTGGATCTTTAAAAGGAAAGCATTGTATCCTCGTCATTGTGTGACTAGCGGATGGTCATTGAGACGCTGCAGGGCTAACAGTACGAGTGAACCGTTCTAAAATCTGGGCGGAATTGAGGGATTGGGAGCCTCCAGCCTGTATACTCCTGTCTGGGAAGTTCCAGAAAAACGTGGACCAGACTATTAAAGGATAAAGGAGTCGTGAGTACACTAGGCCAGTTCTTTTCACGTGACTTGACTTTTTGACTGTTTTTTGATCGGGGAAATGTATTTATATATATTTTTTCCCTTACTGACTATGTGTACTATATGAACTAAACTGTTGGAATTACTGCTGATCTTGTGGCTTGAGCTAATTTTGTTTCTTTTTTGTAGCCTTTGTGGCGGGACAATTTCTGAACTAATTTTTGTTTTTCTTTTTTTCTACTCAAACCAAACAGTTATTGTTGAGTCACTTGAAACTGTGTTGATATTTGTGAATATACATATTTGAATGAATTCTAGTTGTCTGTCATATTGAATGTAGTAGTGGTCTATTTAAGAGTGATTTTTATTGTGATTAAGCATTGATTACTGATGCTAATTCTTTTCTCAATAAGTGAGGGGTTTTGTGAAAGAGTAACCAGACTGCACAAGACCTTTGTACGTTTTCGTAAACTGAACTAAATTAATGACAGAAATCCTGTCTGGCACCCCAGCATTAAAGAAAAAAAACCCCAAACAAAGAGTGTGAGAAAACGTTACAGCACACACACTCACCGCTCTGCATTTACTCACGATTTATCTCTACATGGGACAGGAGAGCTGTCAGTCAATAATATATGTAAATATAAATTATCAATAAATGAAAAAGTAACTCAGATATTTTGTTGTAAATTTAAAAGTAATGCGTTACTTTACAAGTTACTTGAAAAAAGTAATCTGATTACATAACTCAAGTTACTTGTAATGTGTTTCACCCAACACTGTTAATAAATGTTCATTTCCATCAAATTTTCAGTTCATTTTAAGTAAACAATATAATTTTTTAAACAATAGTTGAGCTAAGTAAAACAATTTCAAACATTTAACCCAGCTGTTGATATTGATAATTCACATTAACGATAGATTTAACTAACGTTCACACACAACATAAAGTCATGCAGATGATGAAGCATTTATTAGAAGCACAGGACGAATCACACAAGATCATCTCAGTGTTTCATTCTGTCGTGTTCATCTGATTACTCACTTATAATTGAATTTCTCTGTTTTTATGTGCAGCTTTGACCGGTGAAGAAGAGACCTCTGAACAAGAAATACGTAAGTATTACAACTGAAACAGCAAGAGTGAAATGTGACCCTGGACCACAAAACCAGTCATACATCATATGAAAGCTGAATACATAATCTTTCCACTGATGTATGGTTTGTTAGGATAGGACAATATTTGGCAGAGATATATTGAAATATTGAGAAAATCACCTTTAAAGTTGTCCATTTCTATTGGCGATAGTTCTGCATCCATTCACAAAAATAAATGTTTTTTATATTTAAGGTGGGAAATTTACAAAATATCTTCATGGAACATGATCTTTACTTAATATCCTAATGATTTTTGGCTCAAAAGAAAAATCTATAATTTTGACCCATACAATGTTTTGTTGGCTATTGCCACAAATATACCCGTGCAACATAAGACTGGTTTTGTGATCCAGGGTCACAAATGTGTTTTGTTGTAGGGTTGGGCTGATATAGGTCTGACAGACATCACGATGTTGAGCCGACATTTATAGGATAAATATTTTGTTGACTTAACTACATTTTAAAGAGAAAACTGAAACTTTTACTCGGATACTTTTCTCCAGACCCTTTAATTACATGTGTGACTGCAAACAACACCTGCAAGTAAAGCTGTGGGTCATTGTTAGTGTCATATCAAATAGACTTAGATACTTTAGATACTTTTATTCATGGCAGACCATTGAAGATCGCCACACATGAGACTCTCAGAAATCTGTTTGAAGCCAGGACTTCTGGAATTAAACATGTTTTTGGCTATCCTCATTACTGCTACAGCCTGAAGAAATCAGTACTATTAAGAAAACTAATACAGTTCACATCATCTTCACGGTTTTAAACCTGAAACTATGAAATAATCCATATTTAAAAATTAACATTTCTGTTTGATTTTGACTGATTTCTCTCATTACCGCTGCAATGGCTATTGCAAATTACAACTTTTTTAATATATTGTATTAAAACCTGACATATTTTCAAAATGATGTGGCAAACCTGAAAGAACATAATGTATATTAATCATGTGCATTTCAAATCAAATGACTACATTTATTAAATTAACATAAAATGAACATTTTTTCCTGCATTCGTAACTGTTTTCCTGAGTTATTTAGATAAATTTTTTTGTTTTTGTTTTTAATGCCGCAAACCAAAATGGAGACCATAATATGAAGAACACAAATCATGTACAAACTGATAAAATCACTTTTTTTTTTTTTTTACTTAGTATTTTTGTCTTGTTTCCAGTCCAAATATCAAAAAATTCTTAAATCAAGAAGCATTTACTAGATGAGTAAAATGACAAGATATTATGACCTGTTTTCCGGGGGAATCAATAAAAATTAAGTGAGTTGATGCTTAAAAAAAAATAAGCTTGGCTTATTTAATAATCTTACCCCATTTGCAGATCATTTTGCTTGTTTTAAACAAAAACTCACTTAATTTTTATTTATTTCCCCAGAAAACATGACTTAATATCTTATGTCATTTTACTACTTTAGTAAATGGATCTTGATTTAATAAATGTTTGATATTTGGACTGGAAACAAGACAAAAATACTAAGTAAGAAAAGGTTTTTTTGTTTGTTTGTTTTTTCTGTGTATTGACATCCTGGAATATGACCATGATACATATTCCTACATGGTTGTTTAAAAAAATTTTGTGAGAAGACATTTCTTTCAACTCTAATAAATGAAAAGCTAAAGTATTAGCCTATTAACCCCTTTTTTTAAAAGTGTTTATCATTACATATGACTGTCGTTGTACATCATCTATTCATTCACTAAAATCTAATTTCTCTGTTTCTCTGATCAGCCTTGACTGATGAACTGGAGAACTCTGAAAAAGAAATATGTGAGTATTACAACTAAAACAGCAAGTGCAAAATGTGTTATGTTGTGCGACAATAAATGTTCAATGAAAAAGAAGTGTGTTGCTTTGCTAAAACCCATAAGCTTGATAAAGTCTGATCTCTATATCCCACAATACACATACTGTATGTGTCAAACAAAATACATTTTGCATGTTAATTAATGGTTAAATTATTGCTTTTTAAAATCTTAAAATAACAATAATAAAAATCGGGGGTAAAATTATGCATTTACTGAAATGAGAAGTCACACAGAACAGAATTAAATATATTATTCTAATAATATATTAGGTAATCTTTGAAACGCCTCTCGGGCATCAAGTGCAGCTCCTATCTCTTTGAATGGGGAAACATCAAATTCTCCAAAACTGTTCACAGAGTTTATGATTACATTTCATATTTGAAAACACCAATGAAACTTGACAACAACAGTCTCATAAAGCTTGTCTATTATGTTCAAATAGTGTTAAAACAAGCTTGTTTTTCATGATAAGCCAATGCGCAGTCATGAGCGCGAGTCTGCCTGTTTCTATAGCAACCGGAGCTTCAGCTGCAGTGATGCGATGACTTAACTAATCAACAATTGGCTGTTATTTAGAAGGCGGGGCTTATTCGCAATATTGGACGTTGCACTTTCTCCCATTCATAAGTAACCGGAGTGTGCCGTCTTCCTATATATGAAGTCTTTGTCTTCACACAGAATATGGAGGAAGAACAGGCTCCTCACGTGACGGGATATTCCTTTTAAATCTCTCTGAATCTCCTATCCTTTAGTTTTCTTTATTCTTTATTCAGATCCCCTTTAGCTCCCACAGAGTGGTTGATCATCTTTCTGGGGTCCACAGAGCAATACAAGACAAAAAATACAACTATTCCAATCAAATCAACAAACTATACATCTTAGCAGTAGCAGCACATCAAACATACAAGTTACAAACTACATCTACATATTTGAAATTTGTTTGTGGACAAGCTATAAAGAGTTAAGCCTTACTCACTTGATGTGTTTTATAGTCCTAAAAATCCTGGTGATCCTCTGTGACTTCTGTGTAGTAATTTAGATCGTTGAGGTTCGCGTGCAAACACACACTTGATCTAATGTCTACTTTGTCTGTGTATTTCTCTATTTCTAGGTGCTGATGTCTCAAAGATGGAGAAAGGTGAAGGGGAACGGCGCATGATTGTTGCAGAGACTGCCTTAAGTCGAGTGATGGGTGCTAACATGACATTCATAGACCGACAGGGCAGGAGGAGCATTGCAATCCGTAACCCCAGTACTAAACGTGCTGGAGATCAGGGTGAGTCTTTTGATTTTGATTTATTTTTTGAATGTAAGAAGGGTTTGTTTATTCAATGGTATTTGCGTATAGTTACGATTGTTACTGCCAGGTGAAAACAGCCTGTTTGTCCACATAACCTGATCACACTGAAATACAAATCTCCATGCCATTGAGTGGAAAGTGTGTTTTAAGCCTTGTTTGCTTACAGTCCACAACTTGTTTGATGAATGCTTTTTACTAAAGAGCCAGACTCCTGCTGACTGGACCTGTAAATAAAACAAAATGATCATTTGTATGAACACTAAACCACTGAAGGTTTGCAGATGCCCCCTAGTGCTCAACGGCCCCTGCTTGAGAAGAACTATTGTTTTAAAGTTTCATTGTCTAATTCCTCTGTGATTGTTGTTAAAACAGGATCAGATGGAAAAGCTCGTCAAAATGAACTGAAAGAGCTGAAAGAAGGTGATATTCTGTTTAAAACATGATCATGATCTGTCGTGGGTGATGTAGCTTCATTCATATGAATGAGAATCAAAAAACAAATGCTGCCAGACAGTCATCAATGAACGTAATTGAATAGAAAAGTGATTGTCCTGTGAGAAATGGCCAAGTTGTAAAGCTTTTAATGCGTAATTTTTTACATTTTACTTTTTACATTACATTTGAGTTTGCATGTTCTAGAAGGTGCACGACTAAAGTATGTTTACACGACAACCATGTACAAAAACAGACGACAACGTTGTCAAAATGATCTCCGTTCACACGGATCTGCGAAAACGACAAAAAAGGCTGTAATATGCATGCCTGGCCAGTAGTTGGCAGTGTCACTTTGTCAAAAAACACCTCGCGAAAACGTAATACTCATGTGTGAGCACATTCCTAAATTATTGACATTCATTTTGATTTCTCATCAACGACTTGAGAATTGATTTCAAGATTCCTCTCTTATATTCATTTCTGTGATTGTCTCTGTTTCAGGAAGAGAAACACCTCCTATTAGCCAAACAGACGAGGATGGAGAGAATGAGCAGTAGAAGAAGAGTTCAGTTTGATGAGATAAGACACACTCACCAGTGTCAATCACCGTGACATCATCAGCATTTCAGCTCACTCTTTTATTAGCTTCTAGAAACCATCCAGTGAAAGTGAGAAAGAATCAGTGTCTTTTGAGCTGTTAAAGTCTCGTGTGAAAAGCTTCTTTGGGTTTAGATGTGTTGATGGAAACACTGCCATATATAATTGTATTAATTTCTTCACTACATGCCTCACCTTTAAAGTGTTACTCTTAACATAATACTAAGTTGACTCTCACAGCTTTGATCATTGACAATGATTGTCAGAAATATCACATATATTTTAAATATGTGTTTTACCACAGCAGTATCTCTCAAACCATTCAATGTGCTGTTTTATATAATTAACACTAGTACAAGGAGTTTTTGGCCAAGTAAAAACAAGTAGTAATATATGGTGGGATGTACGTGTGTTATCCAAGCATTAATGGTAAGGAAAGACCCTTATACTGTGAGCGGCACATATGAGGTGTTTCTGGGTGTTCCTCCCTCATTTCTGCTTCGAGGTCTTGATTGTGCCATTTATTTGAGGTTTATAATCCATTATTCCTGTAATTCTTTTGTCTTTTATGAATTTACTAAAGAGCTCTGTCTTGTCTTTTGTCCAAACACAGTGCGTCGTCTAAGTCAGGTGACTGTAAATGCGTAAAAACTGTTTCCATTGCAGTTTTGCTAAATATTTATTTTTCGAATTGCCTGAAAAACCACCTCATGCGAGCGTAAAAACTTTTTTGCGATAAATGGGAGTTTTCGCGTAATTGACGTGTTTCCATTGGGCGTATTTTCAATTCGCAATTTGAAGGGTAATGGAAATGCGGCTAGTGTCTGCCAAGAAGAGTCATTAATTAAAGGGTTAGTTCACCCAAAAATGAAAATCCTGTCTTCATTTACTTGTTCCAAACCTGTATGAATTTCTTTGTTCTGCTGAACACAAAGGAAGATATTTTGATGAATTTCGGTAACCAAACAGTTGATGGACCCCATTCACTTCCATAGTATTATTTTTTCCTACTATGAAATTCAGTGGCTGCTGTCAACTGTCTGGTTACCAACATTCTTCAAAACTTCTTCTTTTGTTTTCAGAAGAAAGAAACTCTTACAGATTTGGAACAACATTCGGGTGAGTAAACAAAGACAGAATTTTCATTTTTAAGTGAACTATCCCTTTAAGTACTTATTGGGTTTGTTCAACTATACATTGATTTCTTCAACAACTGTATATGTTTTTTCAAAAATATATCACTATATAAATATATTTGGCCATTCCTATGCCAAATGTATGAATGGCCGAAATCTTTTTAGTAGAAAACATTTACATACACATTTTGAAAGACATTTTAGTAAATATATTTTTGCCTTTTTTTTTTTTTTGAAATATATAAAAATATATTTGAAAAAAATACATGGTATATATTTTTATCTTGTGTATAACACATTTTTTGTGTCTCATTTTGTAAGTAAGAAATTTCCATGTATAATGAATGATCTTTACTTTTTTCCAAACCCTCAGATGCCTAAAGGGGGACAAACTGATTGCGGAATATTATTTTTTTTCGATAAAATAATTAAATTCACAAAGTATTCTGTGTACTCTTCTTTTTACCCCCCCCCCTCTCTTTGCTTTTAAACGTGGGAATGGAGTTGCCCTTGCAGGTTTGCTAAAAGTAAAACACTCACCTATTTGCTTGTCTTATTTATTCCTTTTAAATGTACACGTAGAATCTCCACCTCAAGAAGAAAATGTGAATGCATGTACAACAGTGCAGTTGTGAAAATAATTTAGAAGGAATATAATTTTGGATGAACTAAGTCCACATTGTTTTAATCAAATGGTAAAAAGTATTCTGCCCACAGTGTCTGAAACCAGCCATGTGTCGCACTAAAGGAAAGAAAAGGACAAGTGTGCTCTGAGACTAGTAGCAAGACCAGGAACATGTATTAGTAGACTGGGAGTGTTACTTAATTTACAATTTATCAGTCACATATGCTTCACTGCCCCTCAAGTCTAGCTGTATTTATTTTATTTCTATTACCCTTTATTAGCTAAATGTACAGCCAACATAAAACTCAATCTTAAATCTAGGAACACAATGTTTAATAAGATACAAAATTGAATATTAAGTTTCAAGAATACTTCTTTAATATATTACAATATATATTGAATAATACATAAGGAATTGCTGCTTTTCAAATACTGAAAAATATGTAACAATACATTTACTTGTACATCATGATGTATGTATTTTTCTTTATATTCAGTAATACACTTCATAATGTATATGTGATCAGATATGGTACTGCATGTGTAATATATTGCAGATATAGTTACTCATGGAGCATAAACACACATATATAGAGAAATATATAATGTAATATATAATGTAATGTTTAATTTTTTCAAGCTAGTTAACAAAAGCACAAGCACACCTGAATGTACAAAAGTATTTAGCCAAGAGACGATCACTGTGCGGAGGAGAGCACAGACATTACTGATGAGTATTCCTCATTTGTAAGTCGTTTTGGATAAAGACCTCTGCTAAATGACTAAATGTAAATATGTATTAATAGACATACATGGTCAATGCATATATTGCAGTATATTAAAAAAATATAAGCACTAGTTTCCCATATATGGAAATGTATTATGGAATATATCGCATTATATTTTGCAGTATATTCCCATATATTTTTGTTCCGTAAGGGCATGATCTGTATCATTAATGTGTATTTGTGAAGGTCTTGTTCTTGTTCACAGAGGCGTAAAGTTGATCCTGCGGTTGATCTTCTCTTCCTCTGACGGCAGCATAAGTCACTGTATCATCATGATCCTGAAAGAACGGCACAGATTCTGTCCATCAATGTTTGAACGTTTGATTATTATTATTATTATTATTATTATTAGAGCATGAGCTTCATTTATTTCCTAAACTTCTGACACAGTCAAACTCACATAGATGAGAGAAGCTGCTGTGATTTTCTCTGAATAGGACTGGTTAGTGGACACAATAAGTCACATGATCATTTGTCTGCTCCTAAACATCAATGCAAACGTGCTGAGAGTCAAGTTTAACACACAGAACAGACATATCTCTCACTATAATATGTAGAATAACACGAAAGGTTTTAAATCACATTATTGAACAGACAGTGAACGTAATGTTTGATGATTTAGTGGACTCACATTGGCTCTTACAGCGGGAGGAATGGACATGTTGATCGTCTCATTCGTCCCTTTATGATCATTCTCATCTTTGACCTTCAGAACAAACAGTTAAACTGCATGTATGACACTTTATTGAGCTTTAAAGACAGTAATCAAATCTAAATCACTGCATTACTGAACTCACCGCAGAGTTGCCAGTCCCTCTTTTATTATCTGAAAACAAGTGCCTCATGAAATATGAGTTATGATAAAACACACGTGCAAAACACAGAATCTTAATACGTTTTTTTTTTTTTTTCAGCCATTAATGTGAGTAATAAAAACGTCTCAGTTACTTGCATAACCTCGGTTCCCTGAAATAATGGAAATGAGTGTAGCGTCTTTGCTAGATGCTAAGGGGGAAACTCCTTTTCTCTGAATTTTGAAGCCTTTAATTCAAAAACAAAGTGCCACTGCACAGCCATAACAGTGCAGTGTTCTGAGCGTGTCTATTGGCTGGTCACTGGTAACTGCATTAACCTATGGCAAAGCGGCATGTCTGTGCGAGCCAATCACGGCACATCCTGGAAAGAGAGCGCAGAGCCTGTCGAAAGAGGTGGGGCATCTGCCTATAAAAGCAGCTCATATTCACCATAGGAATCAGGTTTAATTCGACTGAAGCGACAAACACCAGTCTTGTAACGACGTAGCGCAGACGTCTATGCAATACTCCCGTTATCTCAGGGAACCGAGGTTACGCAAGAAACGAGATGTTCCCTTTTGAAACGTTTAATCGTATTGCATCTTTGCGAGACACTATGGGGAACCAATCCAATCATGCTGTGCTATACGACATGTTCCCACCCTAGGGAAGGGCAAGTTAAGCCGAGCAAAAAAGGGGCTCGGACCGAGGTCAGAGACTCCGGAGAGGTTATAGTGGGTTGAGCTCCCTCTTAGGTGAACTCCAAATAGACCGAGATGATTTGTGCCTGATGCGCAGTGATCTTCAATTTGTAAAATCTGGCAAAGGTGGAGGCGAGGACCAGCCAGGGGCGTGTCTAGAGGTGGGTCACGGGGTGGGACCGGCCCCCCCTGGAATATGATTGGCCACCCCGGTGCCCCCCCTCCAATCTCATTGTGCTAGATTTACTGTCAACCTGAAAATGCCCATTGGACCATTGGACCAGAGCGCTGTCAATCACTGTTTGATTTGAGACTCGCGCCACCGTGAAGAAGCGAGCACAGTTGCGTGTTTTTAAAACAGGAGGAGAGGGACACCACGACACGTCAGTGTTTACGGTATGTACACACTAAATTATATATTTTGAAATATCACATCGTATGTTAGTATTTAGTCTGATACTTTAGCGTGTGACTGACCAAGCTATGTATTAAGTTATATATTTTGAAATATCGCATCTTATGTCTGTAGTCTGATACTTTCATGTGTGTGACTGACCAAGCTATTGCATGTAGCTAGTAGATTAGCTAACGTAACTTTGGCAGACTACTGAATAGAATTGACTTTGTCAGTGTTATTCAGCAGCAATGCGCACACCACCACATACATATAAAGTAGATAAATATTACTTTATCTGTTGTTTTAAAGACTAAAGAAAGGCACAATAATATTTTCCCAAAAAGGCCTGATAAACACTGAAATGTTTGAACGTTAACTAATACCAGCTACATGCAACTCTGTGTAATTTAGATAGACTACTTAAAGGATTAGTTCACTTAATTTAAATGGTCATTTACTCACCCTAAACTTGTTTCAAGCCTGTATGAGATTCTTTCTTCTGCTGAACACAAAAGAGAATAGAGTTAAGAATGTCGGTAACCAAAATCAGTTGATGGACCCCATTGACTTCCATAGTTGGAAAAAAATAACATAGCAGTCAATGGGGTTCATCAACTTTCTGGCTACCAAGATTCTTCAAAATATTTTCTTTTGTGTTCAGCAGAAGAAAAACTCACACAGGTTTGAAATAACTTTAGGATGAGTAAATTATGACAATTTATTTAAAGTGAACTATTCCTATTATTAAATGTTTTTTTGTTTATTTTAAGGTAGAATTTAGTTTAAAAAAAGAAAGAAAAAAGAGTTAAGAATGAAAAGAGGACAGAGTCAGACACAGCAACAGGACATCCAAGGTTTCTTTAAGAAGAAACCATGTCAGGGACAGTCAGATGCAGTGCAGTCCAGTACAGGTCAGAGCCAAAATTCCACCAGGCAGGGCCAACAAATGAGCAAGCATGGAGCTGCCAGCACAGTGTATAGCCAGCCTGAGAGGACCATCAGCAGCCACCTATCTCCAGCAACAGGTGAAAGTCAGAACATGAACCTTTTATGCATTTTCTTATTTTTTACCTTTGCAGCCAGTTCACATGATACCACTTCATAGATAAATATTTAACATGGAATCATTTGATTTATGTTTTAGATCTACAAGGTGATGAAAGCTCCAAAACCTCTGAGGGAGAAGAAGACCAGTCCCTTATCAGGCTTCGCAGCAGAAGTGGTTCAGATTCCAGAGGTGATAGTGACAGAGAGCACCAACCAGTCCTATCTGGAACAGAATTTGCTGTTCCACTTGGACCTCAATGTATATTGACAAATGTCATCTTCAAGTGTTTTAGGCCATTTTACTAGTATGAACATTGTTAATGTTGAAATGACAGGGACTAATCTTTGCTTTATCAATATGTCTATTTATTTAGATATTTCACAATCCAGAGCGGTTGGTCCTGTGCAGCCTAACTTAGCGATGTTTCCTATAACAACAGCAAAGGAAAAAAAGTAGGGCATTTAATTTTACATGGTATAAAGAATATCCATGGATAGAATATTCACAAAGCCAGAACTCGGCCCATTGTTTTGTATGCAGACATTTTTCACTCCCTTCTGCCCCTCAATCTGCCTTCACTTCAAGCTCTGGTTTTGCAAACTGGAAAAAAGCACTATATAAGGACGGTGGGTTTGCAATGCATTCCAAATCAGAGCACCATGTAAATGCAATGTTGGCATGGTCTGACTACAAAAGGGGAGATGAGAGCAACACATCTTTGTTGAAATCAATTAATAAAGACCTAAAAAGAGTCAAAGAGAATCAGGGCTATATAAAAACTCTGGCAGATGTTCTCCTGCTTACTGCTACACAAAATATTCCCCAAAGAGGCCATCGTGAGTCAGAGGAGTCTGAGAATGATGGGAACTTTCTGGCCATATTGGAGCAAATAGCAAAACATGACCCAATAGTGAAGAAAAAACTGTCCAGCGGGAAATGCTAAGTACACAAGTAATACCACACAAAAATAAATCCTGGAGTGTTTGGCAGAGATGGTTCGACAAAATATAATCAAAGAAGTCAAAGAAAACAAGTAATTCAGTGTTCTAGTTGATGAAACTAAGGACATGAAAAAAAAAAAAAGAACAAATTTCCCTGGTCCTGAGATATTATTATAAGGGTGCAGTACATGAGAGTTTTTTACATTTTCAAAAAGCTGATATGTTAAATGCTGAAGGGTTGACAGAGAAGATCATCAATTGTCTTGAGAGATATGGATTGGATTACAGAAGCAATCTTGTAGGCCAGGGATATGATGGAGCGTCTGTAATGAGTGGAAAACATACAGGTGTTTCTGCACGCATAAAGGCAGTGGCAAAACATGCGTTCTATGTGCATTGCAATGCACATTGCCTGAACTTAAGTCAAGTCAAGTCAAGTTTATTTGTATAGCGCTTTTCACAATACAGATTGTATCAAAGCAGCTTCACAGTATTAAATTAAAATAATACAACAAAGTTTGTTTCAAGAGGAATTTATTGATTGATAAAATTAAATTAAATATCCCCAAAATATCCCCAACTGAGCAAGCCAAAGGCAACAGTGGCAAGGAACCGAAAAACTCCATCAAGTGACCTAATGGTGTCCTAAAACTCCATCAGGTGACCTAATGGAGAAAAAAAACCTTGGGAGAACCCAGGCTCAGTCGGGGGCCAGTTCTCCTCTGGCATTTATGAGCTAGAGGCCGGATTGTAGTTTGAACTGTAGGATTATATGAATGCCTGGCTGAAGAGATGCGACTTTAATCTAGTTTTAAACTGGGAGAGCGAGTCTGAGCAACGAACAGTATCAGGAAGACTATTCCAGAGTTTTGGAGCCAAATGTGAAAATGCTCTCCCTCCTTTGGTGGTTCTGGATATCCTAGGTATGACCAAAAGCCTTGAATTTAGTGATCTTAAAGAGCGCGATGGATTATAGGGCGATAGAAGATCCGTTAAATAGACTGGAGCTAAGCCGTTTAGGGCTTTATAAGTCAGTAGCAATACCTTGTAATTAATACGGAACTTTATAGGTAACCAATGCAGTGATGATAAAATCGGTGTTATATGATCATATTTTCTTGATCTCGTAAGTACTCTAGCGGCGGCATTTTGGACTAACTGTAGCTTGTTTATTGAGGATGCAGGACAACCAGCTAATAAAGCATTACAGTAATCCAGTCTCGAGGTCATGAATGCATGAACTAACTTTTCTGCATCAGAAACTGATAGCATATTACGTAGCTTAGCAATGTTTCTAAGGTGGAAAAAGGCTGTTTTTGTAACATATGAAATATGATTTTCAAAAGACAGGTTGCAATCGAGTATAACACCCAGGTCTTTTACTGTAGAGGATAAAGTAACTGGACATCCTATGATGTTAAAGTTGTATTGAGCGAGGATTTGTGGGCGGTTTTTTGAACTGATAAGTATTACCTCTGTCTAGTCTGGATTTAATAAAAGAAAATTACACGTCATCCAATCTTTTATATCTTTAACACACTCTGTCAATTTGGAAAATTTAGCGTTTTCATCCGGCCGTGATGAAATATATATTTGAGTGTCATCAGCATAACAATGGAAACTAATTCCATGTTTCCTTATAATATTTCCAAGTGGCATCATATATATTGAAAATAACAGAGGGCCTAATACAGATCCCTGCGGCACTCCATAGTTTACTGGAGTTATGATCGATTTTTCTCCATTTAAATAGACAAAATGGTAGCGGACTAACTTAGTTTTAGTTGATACTGTCAAGTCAGTACCTGAGGCATCATGTTTCTTTTCTTTACTGGAAAAACTATATGTCTTCATGTCAGGCTCATACATTCACCACAAATGGCTTGAAGTTCAGAAAGAAATGTATGGAGGTCAGCCTAGAGAGCTTCAGAAGCTTAGCGACACAAGATGGGCATGCAGGCACTTTGCCTACCGTAATATGATGGACAGGTTACCTGCAGTGCTGTGTGTCCTTGAAGATATTGCTGAAGAGAGAAGTGGGGACCGGTCTGTGGAGGCACGGGGTCTTCTTGCCCAAATTGACTTGCCTTTCATTGGGCTTCAAGCAACATTCTGCAAAGTGCTGGGTGACACCAAGCTTCTATCTGATATGCTTCAATCACCTTCACTAGACCTAGCGAGAGCTGTTGAGCTTATTGAAGCACTTCAGGACACATTTAAGAGTTACAGAGAAGAATCCTTTTGTGATGAGCTATAGAGAGAAATCTTAAACACAGCTCAAAAGTGTAATATCAGCATTGAAAGTGTGAAAAAAAGGCAACGTAAGACCAGCTCTAGACTAGAAGGATCTGTAGTGACATCCACTGTTGGCGCACATACAAGTGACCAAGATGACAAAGATGGTTTTAGAAAGAACATCTTCTATCCAATCCTTGACTCTGTTATTGGGGAATTACAGAAACGCTTCTCCAAGCCCAACTGCAACATAATGAGCGGTGTTCAAGCACTCCATCCTAACAGCAACAGCTTTCTACAAGAGTCACCACTTTTTTCATTCGCAGAGATCTATGAGTCAAATTTGGATGATCTGAAGGATGAGCTGCACCAAGCCAAAAGGATTTTGGAGAGGAAAAGGAAAGAAGGCATGCAAAGCCTCACCAGCCTATTGGAGTTCACAGTGTTTCTGGAACCTTTCGAAGAGGTGTTCCATTAACTTTTTCGGTTGTGCAAAATTGCCATCGCAATACCTGTAAGCACTGCTTCTTGTGAACAGAGTTTTTCCACCCTGAAACTAATCAAGAACAACCTACGAACAACCATGTCTGATGAGCGACTGAGTGACCTGGGAGTGCTCAGTGTAGAGCAGGGAACGGCAACTGGCGGCCCGCGGGCCAAAACTGGCCAGCCAGCAATATTTTCTGGCCCGCCGGATTATTTTGGTAGTCCTAAATGCTGCACAAAACTCTTCCACTACTTGAGAAAAGCCGTAGTCGCGCGGCGATTTTACCGCCGCATACTGTGTGAAACGCCCATAGGGAATCATGCGGCGCGGGATTACATTTTAAAGTATAACTGTGCGTTCACACCGGACGCGAATAGCGCGTCAAATTCGCGCCTGCCGCGTCTAGTTATACGCTTGACCACTTTGTGTCCATTCGCGCGTCAAAAGACGTTAGCGGTCAGAACTCTGGTGTACTTTGGACGGAGCGGGCGGTCTGACTGACAATAGCCCACTCGCACTCCCGACATCTTTTGTCAGCGTATCCGCACTTAATTCTGACCGCCTGTACACCTATCTCTGAGGAGCTGTTTGGTACTGAAACCATTGTCAGTCAACAACATTCTTTTTTTTGCAAGGATGTTTGAAATAATTCGGCAGAAAATAGCCTACTTCATTTCGTCAGTAGGGCAATATGATTTTCGTTTATGTTACTTAGAAATTTGAGTGATAGGCTTTGTCCTATTTAATTTATGTTATTTATATTTCATTTTTTTTTCTGTGGCATTTTTTTTCTCTGCTGACAGTACAATGTTAAAATAGCCTACTATTTATATTGACACGAACACAATTTTTGTATAGCATTTATAATTATTATAGGCTACTTAATCTCCTTCTTTCCGTTAGAGACATTTGAATGTGAGATTATGGAAACGAGATCTAAATTTTGTGGACCCGTCAGGTCGGGAAATAAAGCGGGTGAACACAGAGTATATTTTAAGCGGTTGCTGAATAGAACCTTGTGGGAGCGGGACGGAAAAAAAAAAAACAGTCCCGCGCAGACCTCCTTAAACCTTAAGTGTGTATGTGTGTGTCCCTGAATAAATAATAATTAAAAAAAAGGAATAAAGTTCAAAAGTCGGACTGTACGGAATGAGGCATGATTGCTATTCACCTTTATTAAAATGGCTGTAATCTGTTACCACAATAGTACTTGATCTGTTTAAAATGATTTCCTTGATATATGCATAAGGTGTTAAATTAAAAATTAAAAATCTAAATTAAAATTTGTCTAATCCACTAATTCATTTTTTCTATTTTTGATCTGAGCACAATCAGAAAATCAGAAAACCCGTCCTTATTCGTTTTTTTAATTTCATTTCAGTTCAGGAAATAAATAATGGAAAACGCCTCGGTTACAACTGTAACCTCGGTTCCCTGAAGAGGGAACGAGCGTTGCGTCGAGTTTGACACTATGGGAACGCTTTGCGTGATGATGTCTTGAAGCACATGTAAAATCAGTCCAATGGCGTGGCGGAACGTCAGATGCGGGTGACGTCACGTACCAGGAAACTATAAAGCCTGCTTGAAAACAGAGAGCGACAGCTTCGTAAAGTCTGAAGTAGCAGCTGACAGGCATGAAGGAGATATGGCAAGGTGACGCAACGCTCGTTCCCTCTTCAGGGAACCCGAGGTTACAGTCGTAACCAAGGCGTTCCCTTTCAAGGGAACTCGCGTTGCGTCGAGTTTGACGCTATGGGAACGTCTATACCAACGCCACCATAGCTACAAGTGTCTGTCCTGTGTGAAATCATAAAGAGCAGCACTAGGATGACAGGACCTGAGACCCTGGTGTAGAGTCCAGGTCCAAGGAGTAAAACCTGACAAAGGTGTGCGGTGAGGACCAGCCTGCCGCATCACACACGTCCTGAAGAGAAACTCCCGAAATAAGGGCCTTGGAGGCCGCCATACTCCTTGTAGAGTGCGACCGGACAGCCATAGGAGAAGGCTGCCCGGCCGCTTCATAAGCAAGCGAAATAGCCTCAACCACCCACTTGCTCATTCTTTGCTTAGACACTGGAGATCCCTTGTTAGGGGACCCAAAGCATACAAACAGCTGATCACTTTTACGCCACAGGGCAGCTCTGTGGACATAAGCGTCTAACGCCCGAACTGGGCAAAGCAAATTATTCGTCTCCTGGTCCGCATTCTGAAAGGGAGGAGGACAGAAGGCCTGCAGAACAATAGGTCTAGCCACATTAGTGGGGACCTTGGGGATATAACCCGGTCTCGGATGCAGAAAAGCCTTAACCATACCCGGTGCAAACTCTAAGCATGACGGAACAACCGACAATGCTTGAAGATCCCCTATTCTCTTGAGAGAAGAAATAGCTAGAAGGAACAGAGCTTTCAAAGTCAAGAATTTCTCAGGAACCTCCTCAATAGGCTCAAAGGGGGCCAGGGAAAGGCCTTGCAGCGCAATGGACAAATCCCAAGGTGGCACCCTAGAGCGAACTGCAGGCCTCAGCCTCCAAGTGCCACGAAGGAAACGAGATACCAAAGGGTCTTTCCCCACAGACATTCCACCCAAAGGAATGTGGTAAGCACCTATGGTCGCCACATAAACCTTTAAAGTGGACGGGGTCAGACCTGCAGTGAACCGGTCCTGCAGGAACTCCAGAACTGTACCAACTGGGCAGTTGACTGGATCCAACCGACGGTCACTACACCAAGAAGTGAATACTCTCCACTTCAGGGCATAAAGTTTCCTCGTGGAGGGAGCTCTGGACTGTAGAATGGTCTCAACAGCCTCAGTTGAGAGACCTGACTCTATGAGCTGGGCCCCCTCAGAGGCCAAGCCCACAGGTTCCACAGTTCCGGTCGGGGGTGTAAAATCGAGCCCCCTGCTTGGGACAGAAGGTCCCTCCTGACAGGTAGCTCCAGAGGAGGCCTGTCGAGGAGGGACACAAGATCGGGAAACCATACTCTGCCCGGCCAGCGCGGGGCTATAAGAAGCAGGCAAACCCGGTCCCTGCGAACTCTCTCCAGAACTCCCGGGAGCAGAGCAACTGGGTGAAAGACGTACAGACGTAGCCTCGGCCACGTCTGTACCATAGCATCCAGTCCCAGAGGAGCTGGATGCGTGAGGGAGAACCAAAGTGGACAGTGAGACGTCTCTTGAGACGCAAACAGATCCACTTGAGCTTGGCCAAACTCCCTCCATATCAGCTCCACCACCTCGGGGTGGAGCCTCCATTCCCCGGGCCTCAGCCCCTGTCTCGACAGAGCGTCTGCTCCTATATTCTGGACCCCGGGGATGTAAGCTGCCCTGAGAGACAACAGCTTCCCCTGGGACCACAAGAGGATATGGCGTGCCAGATTGCATAATGGGCGCGAGCGCAAACCCCCTTGGTGATTGATATAGGTGACTACCGACGTGTTGTCCGTATGCACTAGCACATGGTGTCCCCTGAGATCTGTGATAAAGCTCCTCAGAGCCCGGAAGACAGCTAACATCTCTAGGCGATTGATATGCCAGGAACGATGATGGTCTTCCCACAGACCTTGAGATGAGCGACCCTCTAGGATCGCTCCCCAACCCGTGAGGGAAGCATCCGTCGTTAGCAGTTTGCGACGACAAGGAGCTCCCAGCACTGGGCCCTGGGACAGGAACCAAGGTTTCTTCCACATAACCAAGGCACGTAGGCATCGCCGCGTGACCTTGATTGTGCGAAATGGGTTGCCCCTCGGGGAAAACCCCCTGGTCCTGAGCCACCACTGCAGGGGCCTCATGTGCAGTAGTCCAAAAGGTATCACGTTGGAAGCTGCTGCCATGAGACCCAACAGTCTCTGGAACTGTTTGACAGTGAGTAGCTGGCCTAGCTTTACACTTTTCACAGCTGCAAGGATTGAATCTATACGTGGCGGTGACAGGCGCGCCTGCATCGACACTGAATCCCAAACCACGCCTAAAAAAGTGGTCCTCTGAAGTGGAGAAAGCACACTCTTCTTGGCGTTCAGCCGTAACCCCAACTCCTTCATGTGGGCGAGAACAACATCTCGATGTTGAACCGCCATCTGATGCGATTGAGCTAAAATCAACCAATCGTCGATGTAGTTCATGATGCGAATACCCTGGAGGCGCAGGGGCGCCAGAGCTGCATCCACGCATTTGGTGAAAGTGCGGGGTGATAAAGCCAGGCCGAATGGAAGAACTCGATATTGGTATGCTTTGCCCCCGAAAGCAAACCTCAGGAACTTCCAATGACACGGACGGATGGAAATATGGAAATACGCGTCCTTGAGGTCTATCGTGACAAACCAGTCCTCGGACCTGATCTGTGGCACGATTTGTCTCAATATTAACATTTTGAACTTGAGCTGCATGACTGACTCGTTCAGAACTCGAAGATCTAAAATGGGACGCAACCCCCCGTCCTTCTTTGGAACTATGAAGTACCGGCTGTAAAACCCGGTTTCCCTGTTGGAGGGAGGTACATATTCTATGGCCCCTTTCTCTAACAGAGTGTTTACTTCCTGTTCCATAACCAGAACCTGCTCGGGGCCCACCACTGTGGGCAGGACCCCCATAAACCGAGGTGGGCGTTTCTTGAATTGTATTTGATACCCTTTTTCCACGGTCTGCAGGACCCAACGAGAAACATTTGACAGTAGCTTCCACGCTGTCAAAGATTCTACTAGAGGTACCAGCCTCTCGAGACTGGTTTCTGGATTTTGTTGCTGTTGAGTAGTCGGTTCGTCGCCCTGTAACGGCGCACCGGCAGGGAACGACTGAACAGACTGCTCTAACACCCTCCTCAGAGGGGGCGGGCATCCCGAGGCCACTACGTTTCCGGGTGGTCCTTGAGATATGTGCTCGCCGGAGACCGCTGCGCCCTGAAACACCGGAGGCGGCAGGGTTGGCAGACCGGTCCCCTGAGGGCACCGAAGAGAGACGGGCACCGTAAAACGAGGTGTTGACCGCTCTGCTTCGGGGGGGACTACCCTCATTCGTCCTGAGCCCTCGGACGTCAGGACTTTTTCCCAGCAGCCTTCTTGGCGGTAATAACGGTCCGCAGATCCGTTCTACTCCTCGAAGACTGCTGGGTCTGGGCGTGCCCCCCGTGTCCCCGAGATTTTTGTGGGGGAGCACGGGATGACACGCTCTGTTTTTGAGCGGCACGATGTTCAGAGCTCTTTTTAGATGAGTGAGGCTGCTCCCGCTCAGCAGCCTCATAAAAAGATCGACGGGGAAGAATTTTTTGTAGTGCAGCTGCTTGCTTAGAAGCTTCTTGGAATTTATCTACAGCAGTAGTAACAGCATCACCAAATAGACCCGAAGTAGAAATGGGCGCATCTAAAAGAACATTTCTCATTTTCTTTGATATTAGATAGATTGAGCCACAGATGCCTCTCAGTGGCCACCAGGGCTGCCATAGAACGGCCGATGGATTTAGCCGTCTCCTTGGTGGCCCTGAGAGACAAATCATTCACACACCACTTCGGGACCAATACCCCCGCCCTCATTGAGATCTCCCAATAATTCCGCCTGATAAGCCTGCAGCAAAGACATAGTGTGTAAACACGCTGCAGCCTGACCAGACGCGGAATAAGCCCTGCCCACCAGAGAAGACGTAACTCGGAGGGGCTTATTAGGCAGAACCGAACCCTTTAGGGAGGATGCCGACGCTGGCGAGAGATAGCTCGCTAGCGTCTCTTCGACTTTCGGCATCCCCCCATAACCATGTTCTTTATACCCAGATATAGAGGAATAATTAGAAGTTTGTGGATTAAACACTCTATATGATACTGGTTTCCCCCACGATCTCGACACCTCAGTATGGAGATCGGGGAAAAACGGCAGGTTACGGTGTTGTGGTTGTGCACGTGACGGCAGGAAGCGTTCGTCAAGTTTACTTTTTGAACGAACGTCCTGCTTATCGGATGGCCACTCAATGGAAAGTCTTTCGACTGCTCTTGTCACTACTTCGAGTAATTCTTCATATGCATGAGACTGAGGTGGGGCACCCTCAGACTCAGTATGAACACTAACAACATCCAGCTCCTCAGAACTGGATAATTGCAGTGTTTGTTCCATCATCGGGGCGGAAGAAACCGCATCGCGTGCTTCCGAACCCTGATGAGAAACACTGGATCTATCAGACAAAGGCTGAGATAGGGCAGAGCCCGTCTCAAGCCCCGCTGATAGATCCATTTGCGAACCCCAGGACTGAGATCGCCGCTGTGCCTCGGCAGCAGCGGGACCCGAGCCCTGGGGAACGCGAGTTTCCCGGAAGAAATTCAGCCGGGATCGGAGCGTGCGCATGGACAGCGCCTCGCAATGCACACACCTAGCACCCTCGAGTGCTGACTGGGCATGCTCCTCTCCCAAACAAACAATACACAGAACGTGCGTGTCCCCATCCGTAATATAACGTGGGCAGGGATGCACACACATTCTGAACTGCTTGCTGGCCATTATATACTGTATATGAGCGACAAAACAACACCAAATAGACAGAGACAGATTTCACAAAGAGCGCTACTGAAGACACAGAAGCTGCCGCTCTCTGTTTTCAAGCAGGCTTTATAGTTTCCTGGTACGTGACGTCACCCGCATCTGACGTTCCGCCACGCCATTGGACTGATTTTACATGTGCTTCAAGACATCATCACGCAAAGCGTTCCCATAGCGTCAAACTCGATGCAACGCGAGTTCCCTTGAAAGGGAAACAAGTCGTTTTTCATATTTTTATTTTTGGTTTTAATTTGAAAAAAAAAAAAGATTGAATGAATGATCCACGGACGGTGACGGACACATCATATTCCACAATTATAGGCCTATATAAGAGTATTTAATTTGTATCCATAGGCCTACTCCGTGTAGCTGGCCCGCCATCTACTGGCTATAAAATATTGGCCCGCGGCCAAAGTTACTTGCCGACCCCTGGTGTAGAGTCACAGAGAGCCAAGTCCCTGGACATGGATGAGTTTATCAGACTATTTGGTAGCCAGCACAAAAAACGCAGAATACAGTTTCACCAAAGACTAACTACTGGACATTAGGAAACACACACCAGACAACTTTTTTACAGATTTTGATTACTCAGACGTTTTACTGGACATTCTCGTCGGAGGGGCAGCGGTGTTGTTCAAACGCGCGGTCAGACGCAAACGCGGGAAGCGCGCCGGTGCGCTGGTTAAACTCCGCGAGCGCGGCCTCCACACTGCACTCCCCAGTATTCATCTTGCGAATCTCCGATCTCTTCCTAACAAAATGGACGAACTTCTTCTCCTCACTCGCACTAACAAGGATTTTTTAAACTCCGCTGCTCTGTGCTTCACTGAAACCTGGCTGAGTGAAGCCATACCGGACAACGCACTACATCTGCCGGGCTTCCAGCTGTTCCGAGCGGATCGCATCGCGGAACTAACGGGGAAAACGAGAGGTGGTGGATTGTGTTTCTACATTAACGAAAGTTGGTGTTCAGATGTAACAACACTGAAGAAGATGTGCTCTCCTAATTTAGAGGCGCATTTCATAAACTGTAAACCTTTCTACTCGCCGCGGGAGTTTTCCTCATTCATTCTCGCGAATGTTTACATTCCTCCAGACGCGTGTGTGAGCGCGGCGCTACAACAGCTGGCTGAACATATAGCTGAAATGGGTACCCAGACTCTCTTTTAATCATTCTTGGGGATTTTAACAAAGCAAATCTCTCCCGTGAACTGCCAAAATACAGACAGCATGTTACATGTCCTACCAGAGACAGTAATATATTGGACCACTGTTACACCACGATAAAGAATGCGTATCACTCCGTCCCACGGGCAGCTTTGGGGCTCTCTGATCACTGTTTGGTTCATCTTATACCGACCTACAGGCAGAAACTGAAATCAGCTAAACCTGTAATAAGGACTGTAAAAAAAATGGACCAACGAAGCAGAGCAGGATCTACAGGCCTGCTTCGATTGCACTGATTGGACTGTTTTTGAAGCTGCAGCCACCGATCTGGATGAGCTCACAGATACTGTAACATCATATATCAGTTTCTGTGAGGATACATGCATTCCTACCAGGACATTCTTATCATTCACTAATGATAAACCATGGTTTACTGGGAAACTCAAACAGCTTCGTCATGCCAAAGAGGATGCTTACAGAAGTGGGGATAAAATCTTGTATAACCAGGCCAGAAACAGACTGACAAAGGAGATCAGAGTTGCTAAAAGAAGCTACTCTGAAAAGCTGAAAAAACAGTTTTCAGCCAACGACCCGGCATCAGTCTGGAGAGGCCTGAGGAACATCACCAACTACAAATCACCATCCCCCCCATCTGTGGAGAATCAACAACTGGCTGACACTCTCATTGCATTCTATTGCAGGTTTGAGAAGCCCAGACTCACACCTCACACCCGCTCTGATGTGCACTTCACACATCCACCATCCACCACAAGAACATACAGGCACAGGAACAGGACGTGAGCCGAGTCTTCAAAAAACAGAAGACTAGGAAAGCTTCAGGCCCAGACGGCATCTCATCTGCTTGTCTAAAAGCCTGCGCTGACCAACTGGCCCCAGTCTTCACGCAGATCTTCAACAGATTATTGGAGCAGTGTGAAGTTCCCTGCTGCTTCAAACGCTCCACTATCATTCCGGTTCCCAAAAAACCTAAAATCACTGGACTTAATGACTACAGACCTGTCGCTCTCACGTCTGTGGTCATGAAGTCGTTTGAAAGACTGGTGTTGGCCTATCTGAAGGACATCACTGGACCCCTGCTGGATCCCTTTCAGTTTGCTTACAGAGCAAACAGGTCTGTGGATGATGCAGTCAACATGGGACTGCACTATATCCTGCAACATCTTGACAGACCTGGGACTTATGCACGGATCTTATTTGTGGACTTCAGTTCGGCCTTCAATACCATCATCCCTGATCTTCTCACAGCCAAACTGACTCAGCTCTCCATGCCATCCTCAATCTGTCAGTGGATCTCCAGCTTCCTGACGGACCGGCAGCAGCGAGTGAGACTGGGGAAGCTCACATCCAGGACCCTCACCATCAGCACTGGCGCCCCCCAAGGGTGCGTTCTCTCCCCACTGCTCTTCTCCCTGTACACTAATGACTGCACTTCTAAAGACCCCTCTGTCAAGCTCCTGAAATTTGCAGACGACACCACCGTCATCGGTCTCATCCAAAATGGTGACGAGTCTGCTTACAGACTGGGGGTTGAGCAGCTGGCTGTCTGGTGCAGCTATAACAACCTTGAGCTGAACACGCTCAAAACAGTGGAGATGATTGTGGATTTCAGGAGAAAATCCCCAGCACTCCCCCTCTCACCATCATGAACAGCACTGTGGAAGCAGTGGAGTCATTCAGGTTCCTGGGCTCTACCATCTCTCAGGACCTGAAGTGGGCAAATCACATTGACTCCATTGTGAAAAAGACCCAGCAGAGACTGTACTTCCTTCACCAGCTGAAGAAGTTCAATCTGCCACAGGAGCTGCTGATCCAGTTCTACTCAGCCGTCATTGAGTCTGTTTTAAGCACTTCCATCACTGTCTGGTTTGGTTCAGCTACCAAATCGGACATCAGGAGACTACAACGGACAGTCCGGACTGCAGAGAGGATTATTGGTGCCCCCCTGCCAGCCCTCCAGGACCTGTACTCTTCCAGAGTGAGGAAGAGAGCAGGTAAAATCATCACAGACTCCACTCACCCTGGACACCCCCTGTTTGAACTGTTACCGTCAGGACGGTGACACAGATCACTGGCCACAAGAACATACAGGCACAGGAACAGTTTCTTTCCACAGGCCATTTCCCTTCTGAACACTTAACATGCCCCCCAAGGCATATGCCTGTAAATGCAATACTCCCACTGTCTAGTGCAATATTCTCTAACTCAGGTGATATTTATATTTATATTATTCATACTACTCAAAATACTGTAAATATGTTCATAATCTGTAACATGCACTAGACTCCCACTGTCTAGTGTAATATTCTCTAACTCAGGTGATATTTATATTTATATTATTCATACTATTCAAAATACTGTAAATATGTTCATAATCTGTAAATGTTTATTCGGACTAAACCCAACTGTGACCCCTTTTTTATTTTTATACTATTTACATTTTTTTTTAATATATTTTATTCTTAGAATTTGTATTACTATGTTTCTTGTTATATTTGTATTTGTATATGTGCACTGGAAGCTTCAGTACCAAGAAAAATTCCTTGTGGGTGCAAGCACACTTGGCAATAAAGCTCTTTCTGATTCTGATTCTGATTCTTCTGAGGCAGAGCAGAGCATAACACATGTGATGGTGCAGTTAACCCACAGGAACAGACACATTTCATGCTGAGAATGTTTACACACACACACACACACACACATTTAATTTTTTTGTTGAAAATAAAGTAATGTAAAAAGTAAAGTAAATAAAATAATGTTAAATTACTAAATAATGTCTGTGTGATTTTTATTTTTTATTTATTGGAACAGAACTGTGTTGTCTAATCCATGCAAAATACAAAAAATTAATACCATCTATATTAGAGCACGTGGCATTGCACAAGATGTTGGAAATCGTGCTTAATATTTTCTAAACCAGTATTTATTTTCAGTTGAATTTTCTGATTGGCCCCCCCTGACTGGTTCTTGGTCCCTGGGACCAGCCCGCCGCCACACAGATGTCGCCAATAGACACACCACTGGACCACACCCAGGAAGACGCCACGCCTCTGGGGGAGTTTGCTCTGACTCCTATGGGGCATTGTGAAGGCCCACCAAAGCATAACCCAACGTGATAGTGCCCACTATGTAGCGGGATCACTGATTCGTGACCGGAAACCCACCGAAGCATACAAAGAGCTGCTCTGACTGTCTGAAATAGACAAAGCGCTCTATATATAATCCTAAGGCCCAAACAGGGCAGAGTAAGTGAGGTTGACGCTTGTCTTCTGAATTGGGAAGAGCTGACAGCGTAAGAACTTGAGCTCTGAACAGAGTATAGAGCACTTTGGGCACATAGCCATGCCTTGGCTTGAGGATGACCTTCGAGTCGATAGGCCCAAACTCGAGGCAGGAAGCGCTGATGGAGAGAGCTTGCAAGTCACCCACTTACTTTACCAATGCTAATGCTAGCAATAGTGCGGTCTTAAGCGAAAGTGGCAGGAGCCCGGCCGATTGTAGTGGCTCGAACAGGGTACCTTTTGAGGCTCCCAAGAGGGTATGGTAAGAGGACGAGCCGGGTTGAGCCTCCTTGCCCCTTTCAGGAAACGGACGACCAGGTCGCTTCTACCCAGAGACGGGCTGGCCAAGGGAGCGTGGTGTGCTGCTATGGCCTCCACATAGACTTTTAACATGGAGGGGGTGTGACCCGTGTCAATTAGCTCTTTTAAAGTGTAAATTGCAGGTTACATTTTTCACGAAGATAATGCAATGTGCTTATTAAACATAAAGATAAGAACCGCCCACCATTGTTTTGTATGTTTTTTTATACCAAAATGCTGAATATAATATGAAAAGTTGGTACTTTTTACAGTGGTTTTAAGCACTCCCCCTCCCTTCCACTAGGCTGGGCGTGACATCATAAGAGGGACTCCAAGCCTAGAGTTACCGACCTGTTAGTCTAACGGCAAGTAGGCTAGCAGTTATATTGGAGACCTAGCTATTCGGTTCGAGCTCGGTTGCCCGGGGCACTCGTGGTTTTTGTTCATCTTTCGCTAACTGGACCCCGCCGCAGAAACACACTTGCCCTCCCGCGGGCTGCGCTCATCCGCTTTGAGCTCGTTCCGTCCAAAACGGCTTTTCTCGGCATAATCCAGTTAAAGGCGCGTATCTCGCAACAGCTCCGTGTCGTTGCGGAGTTACGTTTTAACACTGACAATATCGCGTTCTGTCAGCAGATGCCGGCAAAGCGCCATTGTGCCTGTGCAGTGTGTGCATCTCTACAGCTCTGATTAGGACTACTGACACCATGCAAGTAAATAATGTCTTCAGTCGTTGTCCCTCCTTGTTATTCTACATGACGGCAAGATTTTGAAAAGACTTTGGCTTGTTCCCTAATGTTATCTGGGTTAGCACCAGGCTAGCAGAGTATGGGTTGCTATTCCCTCTTATGACGTCATCACCCAGTTACTGTAAAAACATGCTACCTTTGAAGAAACCCCAATAAATGTTATTTTAACGCATTTTAAGACAGAAATGTATAAATATATACATATTGAGCACTTTAATTTACACATTAATTGGTTGTGGTGGTTAACCTGCAATTTACACTTTAAGAAAGAGAGTATCAGAGGTACTTCGGATGATAAAGGGTCCTGGCTCTGGACTGAACTCCAGTCAAAGAGGCCGTGACCTGAGTCCACCTTGGTGGTTTATTTAGGGCACTACTGCCATGTTGTCCGACCGGACTAGGACATGGTGTCCTATTAGGTCTGGTAGGAAGGTTTTGAGGGCCAGAAAAACTGTCATCATTTCCAGGCATTTCCAGGCAAATATCTGGAGGACCACCATGGTATGAAGAGCTGAGCCTGCTTAGCCAGAGGATGCGTAAGCCCGCCAGGTGAGGGCTGATGGGGCAGAGTGAGGCACACAGGGGCTGGGCCGGCATGAGTTTGCTTGTGTCCGATCGTCCAGTCCTCTGACCCCGCGGTGGAAACAGGAGAGCCCGAGGGTCGGAGCCTTTTCAGAGAGCGGAGAGACACACTCTCGCAGTGAGAGCAGCTCGTCTCGGTGAGCGTGGCATTTCCCCAGACAGCTAATGCACTCACTGTGCTCGTCAGTGGGGTGCAGAAGGGCTCTGCACGTGCCGCAACCACCACGCGACATTTGCAACAACGTTGCAGAACATTTTTTTAGGGCAGGGGAGACAGTTAAGTCAGCTGCAGCAGCTGCCTGGCTTCTTCGACGTCAAGAAGGCTTCTTCAAGAATCAATGACGTAAGTTTTTCACTGAAGGAAAATAAATCTAATTCCTATGGTGAATATGAGCTGCTTTTATAGGCAGATGCCCCACCACTTTCGGCAGGCTCTGTGCTCTCTCTCTGCGGGATGAGCTGCTATTGGCTTCCGCAAACACACTGCTTTGCCATAGATTCATGCAGTTCCCACTGAAAAACCAACAGATGCGCTCAGATCGCTGCACTGTTATAGGTGTGCAGTGGAACTGCGTTTTTGAATTAACCTTTTAGCCTACTTTTGAAAAATGCCCAGAAATGGCATACCCAAACTAAATACAGTTCATGAACCCTTTGCACTAAAAGCACAATTATGTTCTCATTTGAAAGCTGACACTTGAAAGTTTATTGTAAATTTAGGATTAATTATTGTCATAATGAACAAAATTGTTATAAATAGCTTCAAAGTTTTATAAAGTTATTAGAAAATTATTTTTATGAAATATCTTCATGAAAATAATATTGAAGTTGGCATTGTATCAATCTAGAAATGCACTGGTTGCACTAGAAATGCATTGTCACACTTGTGGTGTTCCACTGGGCCATTGAGGGCCTAACTGAAAGAGAACAAGTTGACAAAAAGATTGAATCCAATATTGGGGTATTTGACAAATGTAGATTCTTCCATACCAGCCTTGTCAACTCTATTACAAGAGTACGGGATTATATCTGGTTATAAAATAAATGTAAATAAGAGTGTCTCTATGCCTCTTAATAGAGCCGCTTCGCAATTATCCCTTAAAAAATTCCCTTTTGTCTGGAACACAGATAAATTTCTATATTTTTCTATATTCCTCTCGATTGCTCCTGTCTGCCTCGCTGCCTGCTGTGAGTGTGTTTGCTTCGGTGCTGTAAGCTCCGTCTTAGCCTCGTATTTCCTTGTTTTGAACCATCATTTACTACAATTTCTAGTTGTTTATACTACTACTAAATACAGCTTACCCAACATCGCTAGCTTCCGTTACTACTAGCACAACACGCTAGTAATTCGCTAGCCTGTTAACGCGCCACCCGTGCGCTCAGCTATTTTTATTTATTTATTTTCTCTCGCGCGCTCGCGCCTTTGAGTTCATAAAAGCTCAGGTGAGTAAGAATCACTCAACAAACACGGTGAGTAATGTCTTGTCCTGTTATTATCATGCGTCGCGTCTGAATGCGTTGTTGTTTTTGGAGCTCTATCGATTTGATTTATAATTCTTGATTTTTCTCTCTGCCTCGCTGCCTGCTGTGAGTGTGTTTGCTTCGGTGCTGTAAGCTCCGTCTTAGCCTCATATTTCCTTGTTTTGAACCATCATTTACTACAATTTCTAGTTGTTATATTACTACTAAATACAGCTTACCCAACCCTGACATCGCTAGCTTCCGTTACTACTAGCACAACACGCTAGTAATTCGCTAGCCTGTTAACGCGCCACCCGTGCGCTCAGCTATTTTTATTTATTTATTTTCTCTCGCGCGCTCGCGCCTTTGAGTTCATAAAAGCTCAGGTGAGTAAGAAACACTCAACAAACACGGTGAGTAATGTCTTGTCCTGTTATTATCATGCGTTGCGTCTGAATGCATTGTTGTTTTTTGGAGCTCTATCGATTTGATTTATAATTCTTGATTTTTCTCTGTAAACTCGCTTACAACGAACATTTTCTACTTTTCCTCACTGAGAAGCACTACTGCTCAAACCTCATTGCTACAACACGGACTGTTGAGCAGACGCGTCTCAAGCCTATTAGTGATCCAACGCTGGATACTCTTAAAGGTACGTCCGTGGATCACGGCTGAACGCGTCTTCTCCACACTCACTTATAACAAACATTTTTTTTTTTTTTCTCGCCTATCGTGCGTCTACTCTACACCCCTACCACTAAAAAACCTCATAGTTACAACGCGGACTGTTGAGCAAACGCGTCTCAAGCCTATTAGTGATCCAACGCTGCATACTCTTAAAGGTTTTCGTCCGTGGATCACGGCTGAACGCGTCTTCTCCACACTCACTTACAAACAAACTTATAATATAAATTAGTATTAATATTGATAGCATCACTGGTAGCTTCGTTGCTAACTCACTGTCCATCTGTTAAAATGGCGAATATATCAGATGTAAGTAGTCTACCGTTTGGTGCAGGTGAGGATACATTTGAGCTGCACGCACTGCAGTCTGAGCTGGAAGCTGTTGAGAAACAGATCCACAACCTTTTATTGAGACAGGCCGAGCTGAAAGACCGGTATTTGGCTCTTGAAACATCACGCGCCGATGCACACAAATCAGTGTTTAACGTTACTAACCCGCTGACTCCGACCGCGTCTACTCCGTGCGTTCCTCAGCATCGGTCGCAATCAGCCATGGTCTCGTTCACTCCGGCTCCAACACGCCACCACGAAGCCTGGGTGGTTCCGCAGCGGAAGACGCGAGTCAGGTTTAGACCAAGACTTTCTCCGACCCTCCCGGTTTTTGAGTTATCCACACAAAACCGCTTCTCCCCTCTACGCGAAACAGAACGCGATGCTGTGATCATCGGCGATTCCATCGTTCGGCACGTACACGCTACGTTAGGTAAAAGTAAGGTGCAAAGTCACTGCTTTCCTGGTGCTCGTGTTTCTGAAATCGCTGCTCGCGTTCCCGAGATCCTGAACGGTGAGGAGCGCGTCGGAACTGTGGTCCTGCACGCGGGAGTGAACGACATCAGGCTGCGCCAGACGGAGATTCTGAAGAAAGACTTCAGGAATCTAATCGATACGGTACGCAGCACATCGCCTGAAACAACGATCATTGTGTCAGGACCGCTTCCCACGTACCGACTAGGGCATGAAAAGTTCAGCAGATTATTTGCGCTAAATGAATGGTTAATGTCATGGTGCAATGAGCAGAAACTGCTCTTTGTAAATAATTGGAATCTGTTTTGGGAGCGTCCTAGGCTTTTCCGTGCTGATGGCTTACACCCAAGCAGATTCGGAGCGGATCTTCTGTCAGATAACATCTCCAAAATGTTAAATACCCTTTGACTAGTAACCAAAAGTCCAAATCATAGTCTCTGCTGCACCAATTCAACTAATATAAATACTAGTGTAGAACATTGCATAGAAACCGTGTCTATTCCTCGTTTAGTGAGATCAAATAATAAATCTAATGCAGGATCTAGGAAAAATCTAATTGTTATTAAAACAGAAAATGTTGCTATTAGTAAACAAAAACTATTTCTAAAGCTAGGTCTTCTAAACATTAGATCACTCACACCTAAGGCAGTTATTGTAAATGAAATAGTCACAGATAATAGCTTCGATGTACTTTGCCTTACTGAAACCTGGCTTAAACCAAATGATTATTTCGGTATTAATGAGTCTACTCCTCCTGGATACTGTTATAAGCATGAGCCCCGTCTGATTGGTCGTGGCGGAGGTGTTGCAACCATTTATAGAGATATTCTAAATGTTACTTAGAAAACGGGTTATAAGTTTATTTCATTTGAAGTACTTGTACTAAATGTTACGCTCTTAGATGTTAGAAAAACATCCCTATTATCTCTAGCCTTGGCTACCGTATATAGACCGCCAAGGCCTTACGCTGATTTCCTAAAAGAGTTTGCAGATTTTCTCTCAGACCTATTAGTCAATGTCGATAAAGCATTAATTGTTGGAGATTTTAACATACACGTAGATAATCCAAATGATGCGTTAGGAGCTGCGTTTACAGATTTATTAAATTAATTTGGGGTCAAGCAAAACGTCACCGGACCAACACATCGTCTTAATCATACACTCGATTTAATTATAGCACATGGAACCGATCCAACCGATATAGATATCATTCCACAAAGTGATGAAGTCACTGATCACTACATGGTAACTTGCATATTACGTACTGCTGTAATATGTCATGCGGCGTCGCGTTATCAACCAGGCAGAACAATCCTCCCATCCACCATAGATAATTTCTCAAATTGCTTATCTAATCTGTCTCAGCTGCTGCCTGAACCCAAACAAACAGATGAACTAGAAGAACTAACTAGCACTATGAGCACCATTCTCTCTAGAACATTGGATGTGGTTGCACCTATTAAATTAAAAAAGGTCAGAGAGAAAAATAAAGCACCATGGTATAACAATACTACGCATGTTTTAAAGAGAGAAACCCGTATTTTAGAGCGTAAATGGAAACAAACTAATTTAGAGGTCTTTAGAATCGCGTGGAAAGACAGTATGTCACGTTATAAAAAGGCCCTAAAAGCGGCCAGGGCTGAGCACCTCCGCAAACTAATAGAAAACAACCAAAACAATCCAAGGTTTTTATTTAACACCGTGGCTAGACTAACAAATAAACAGACGTCACCCGAACAAAATATCCCGTTACAGTTCAGTAGTAATGATTTCATGAACTTCTTCACTGAGAAAATAGAAAGCATCAGAACCACAATAGTAAACGTTCAATCTTCAATTGCGCCTTATAATTCAGCTTCAATTATCACCCCGAAAGAACAATTACAGTGCTTTACAACTATAGAACAAAAAGAGTTAAATAAACTTATCACTTCATCTAAAACAACAACATGTTTATTAGATCCTATACCAACTAAACTACTGAAAGAAGTGTTACCTGTAGTGGAAGAGCCTCTCCTCAATATTATTAACTCGTCTTTATCTTTAGGTCATGTTCCAAGAACATTTAAACTGGCGGTTATAAAACCTCTCATTAAGAAACCTCAATTAGATCATAATAATCTAGCAAATTATAGACCCATTTCAAATCTTCCATTTATGTCTAAAATATTAGAAAAAGTGGTGTCCGCTCAACTGGGCTCTTTCTTGCAACAAAATGATATCTATGAAAAGTTTCAGTCTGGATTCAGACCGCATCATAGCACTGAAACTGCGCTCGTTAAAATCACAAATGATTTACTTTTAGCTTCTGACCAAGGCTGTATCTCAATACTAGTTTTACTTGATCTTAGTGCTGCGTTCGATACTATAGATCACACAATACTCTTAGATCGACTACAAAATTATACTGGTGGTCAAGGACAAGCACTAAGCTGGTTCAAATCATACCTATCTGACCGCTACCATTTTGTCTATTTAAATGGAGAAAAATCGATCATAACTCCAGTAAACTATGGAGTGCCGCAGGGATCTGTATTAGGCCCTCTGTTATTTTCAATATATATGATGCCACTTGGAAATATTATAAGGAAACATGGAATTAGTTTCCATTGTTATGCTGATGACACTCAAATATATATTTCATCACGGCCGGATGAAAACGCTAAATTTTCCAAATTGACAGAGTGTGTTAAAGATATAAAAGATTGGATGACGTGTAATTTTCTTTTATTAAATCCAGACAAGACAGAGGTAATACTTATCGGTTCAAAAAACCGCCCACAAATCCTCGCTCAATACAACTTTAACATCATAGGATGTCCAGTTACTTTATCCTCTACAGTAAAAGACCTGGGTGTTATACTCGATTGCAACCTGTCTTTTGAAAATCATATTTCATATGTTACAAAAACAGCCTTTTTCCACCTTAGAAACATTGCTAAGCTACGTAATATGCTATCAGTTTCTGATGCAGAAAAGTTAGTTCATGCATTCATGACCTCGAGACTGGATTACTGTAATGCTTTATTAGCTGGTTGTCCTGCATCCTCAATAAACAAGCTACAGTTAGTCCAAAATGCCGCCGCTAGAGTTCTTACGAGATCAAGAAAATATGATCATATAACACCGATTTTATCATCACTGCATTGGTTACCTATAAAGTTCTGTATTAATTACAAGGTATTGCTACTGACTTATAAAGCCCTAAACGGCTTAGCTCCAGTCTATTTAACGGATCTTCTATCGCCCTATAATCCATCGCGCTCTTTAAGATCACTAAATTCAAGGCTTTTGGTCATACCTAGGATATCCAGAACCACCAAAGGAGGGAGAGCATTTTCACATTTGGCTCCAAAACTCTGGAATAGTCTTCCCGATACTGTTCGTTGCTCAGACTCGCTCTCCCAGTTTAAAACTAGATTAAAGTCGCATCTCTTCAGCCAGGCATTCATATAATCCTACAGTTCAAACTACAATCCGGCCTCTAGCTCATAAATGCCAGAGGAGAACTGGCCCCCGACTGAGCCTGGGTTCTCCCAAGGTTTTTTTTCTCCATTAGGTCACCTGATGGAGTTTTAGGACACCATTAGGTCACTTGATGGAGTTTTTCGGTTCCTTGCCACTGTTGCCTTTGGCTTGCTCAGTTGGGGATATTTTGGGGATATTTAATTTAATTTTATCAATCAATAAATTCCTCTTGAAACAAACTTTGTTGTATTATTTTAAGTTAATACTGTGAAGCTGCTTTGATACAATCTGTATTGTGAAAAGCGCTATACAAATAAACTTGACTTGACTTGACTGCAGCTAAAGCCACATGTCTGACCATATTATATTTAAAATATGAAGATGACAAGTCTAAAACTCTGTATTTAATTAAATGTTTCTAAAAATCGTGTCATGTGACTTTATTTTGATTAGACTCTAAAATGCAAACTGATGTTTGTCATCATCTTCTAATCATCCATTCAGTGTCTATTGTCTCTATTGTTTTGTGGTGCAAACGAGCCCCATTCAGTCTCAGTCTCTCCTGCACACATTCACACCTCTCCAGCCTGGTTATGGCTCTAAATATGCTTTTCTTTTGTCAGCATTATAATTACTAACGACTGGCTAGACACGCTGTTTCAATCCCTAATTTATTTTATCAAATTTTTTCACATTTGAAACTGTATCAAATGCCCTTCTTGAATAAAGAAACATTTCAGTAAGCATTCCTATTTATTTTTTTTTTATTTTTATAACAGCTAGGTGGCAGGGGCATCTTGGGCTAGCTAGCATGTTAGCTTAGCACACCATCAATACACATTTAAATAACCTTATACCTAACCTTTAAATAACCTTCTGTGATCTGATTTGGCTTCGGATAAAAATATATTCGGATATATTATTTTATAGTATTCTGCACAATGATAAAGTCTATATAGATTAGCATTACAATATAAATATAATCTATTATTATGAAAATACCTGACATGGCTCGAAGAACACAGATAAATCATATATCGTTGCAATCATGTTTATTGTCTCCAAAACATCTTTATCTTCATGTTACAGTGATTTCTGTTTATGTCAGTGACTTCCTGGAATGTCACATGACATGGCTCTTCTTCATGTGTTCCATATATGGACTAAATGTGCATAGGGCGTCCTCAGGCTGCCAGTGTGGACTGAAAACACAGTACATCAGAGAATCCAGCACTGATGATTATATTGGCCCATTTTGGGTATAAATTCAATAAATATTATTCCTCTCTATAGAAATCTGACATAAACCTATGAGAATCTATCAATATTTCTCCAAATCTGCACATTTTTTAGTTAAAAGCCCTGAGAGCACTGTCATGACGACCGGACAGGAGTTTTTTTCTGAAATGGAGCGGCTGACGCTCATAATTCATATTAAAGGTATCGACAGTTTTTTTCATTACATAACTCCTGACACAAATTAAGACATAACTGTCACTATAAGTTTCTCAGAATACAATGGTAAAATACTTTTTAATGATGTATAGTTTGTCAAGGTAATGACATTAAATCTAACTTTGAACTATTTAAACAAAGAACAATTCAGTGCGACGGCGCACTGGTGAACCTTATCAGGTTAAAGGCTTCAAAATTCTGAGAAAAGGAGTTTCCTCCTTAGTGTCTTGCAAAGACGCAATACGAGTAAACATTTCGAAAGGGAACGATTGTTGTTTCACTTGATAACTCTGTGATATTGACTTTACAGGAATTCTCAGCAGGAATAAACTTCTGTTTGAGAATTTCATATAATCCACATGTTTCTATGATCTTACAATCTGAACATGATGTGTTTGTTTGCTCATCTGAACTGTTTTTAGTTGTTGTAAAGGAGTAAATCTGAAAACTCACCAGCTCTTTTTCTACAGATCAGCCAGAGAAGAGCAAGAAGGAGAACAGCGGCTGCAGCGACAGAAATCACTATGACTGAAGAAAAGATCGAGCTGTGAATTATTCTAGAATAGAGATTATTCTGTGAATAAAATAATCAATGGCGTAAAAGCATCAGCATCGTTATGTACCTCGTGTAGAAGGATTCACTGCTGTCGTTGAATCAGCTTGGGCTGTAAAGGATGAATGTTTGTTCAGATGATTAATACTGTACAATATTATCATCATATTTTAACTAGTTAACACAGGATAACTTCTGACACTGATTCATGAGAGTGTTTTCTCACCTGAATACTTGACAGTGTATCTGACTGAGGTCTTGAGTTGATTTCTGTGAGTAAGCTGACATCTCCACTCTCTGTTGTTATCTTCATTCAGGAGTGTTGTAGTCAGAGTGATGATGATACAGTGATATTGATCTGATGATGATAATATCTGATATCTGGAGTCTGTCTTCAGATCAACACCAGCCTGATTCACCCACAACAGCTCAACTCCCTCAGAACTGACCCAATCATCACAGGAGAATCCAGCATCTGAATACAACTGACAGGAGAGAGTCACAGAGCGGCCTGGACTGATCTCAGTCTGTGAGGATGATGATGATGATGATGATGATGATGATGGAGACACTGAAACTGAACAAAAGACACAAATCACAGACTCTTCAATCATCATCTGAGTTTAAAGGGAGAATCTGCTCTTTTAAAATTGACCAGATAATCATAAACTTACCATGAATAACATGCAGAAAAACAAATGCACCAGTTACTGGTTGTCTGCCATTCACATATTGTTGGCAGCTGTAATATCCATAATCTTCTTCTGTGACGTTCTTGATGTTCAGAGAGCAGTCAGACTCCAGACTCAGTCTCTCATGTCTCTCTGTGTCTTTATTCTTTATCCCTCCAGTGATCAGTTCAACTGCTGCTGAATGTCTGAAGCTGTTAGAGTAGGTCCATGTAGTTGATTTGCAGTCAGAAAGAGTTTTATTACAGGACAGACGAGCATTTTCACCAGAACTGATCAACATATCAGTAACTTCTACTCCACTGGTACCTGAAACACAAGTTAAAAGCAGAAGATTCAGATACAATCTTTTTCCTCACTTAAAGCAAACAACACACTCTCCAGAATAAACTATTAGTCTTTATCAGAGAGCTGTTCAAATAACTGACACACTCTTAATATGAAGATAATTCTGTGACACTATGTCCAGTATCAGGAATAATACAGTATGATGGGGGACTCGAGTCACATGACTTGACTCGAGTCAGACTCGAGTCGCAAATTTAAGGACTTGAGACTTGCTTGACTAAATTAAGAAAATGACTCGAGACTTGACTTTGACTTGAGATCCAATGACTCGAGACTTGACTTGACTTGACTTGAACTGTATGATTCGAGAATGACTTGATATACATTTTTATATAAATCATCGCAACATCAATTGATGAACGAAATGAAAGCAACGGAACCATTGACGCCAGTCATCAGATTCTGCGTGATTGCGTGACGCTGCACAAGCCCAGAAAAAACATACATCGCGGTGAGCGCGGCAGCGCGCTAAATACAATAACATCTCCCAGCATCGTTTCTTTTTGGATATAAACACTAGAAATTGACCATATTCATACACGAAGATTTGCTGTACGCATAATAACAGGCGAGGGATATCGGACGACCATCACAACCTCGAACAGTCGAACTTCATTCACCACGTCTAAAAGTAAGCTATGGCTTGTTTAACCTGTTTGTTATAGTTAATTTGACTATCGTTAAATCTAGAGAGAATATTGGTCAAAAGAGCATGCCTCTTTATACACAATTATGTTTTCAAATGTAGCTTAACGTTGTCAATATTCAAATGATAATTAATGATGGCATGTTTTGTATAACATTTGCCACATTTATTTCAAATCATGCTTTAAAGCCAAATATGTCGTTCTTTCCAATGACGAAAAACAACATAGAAAACTGTTAATGTTTTGTCGTGTTTTATGTTTCTCTTAAAGCAGGGTTAGATGTTATCAGGGGGTTGGGGGCAAAATGCCAGCATAATTAATATGCACCCAAAATTCAAAATGTGGTGGAAAAATTGCCCTAGTATGAGTTATTTTTATAATTATAACTTAAGATATAAAAAACATATTTCCAGAGTTTTGGCGCGATTGCAAATGTGATAATGATTTTATAAAACAGTTCAGTAAACAAAGAGTGAATATTGTGATGTGACATTTAAGACATAATATTCCAAATATTCTCTGTTTTTGCTCTATTTCTCCAATGACAATAGTTCCAAACAAGCCACAGAAAGAGTTATGCGTATTTGTGATTCAGTGATCTAGTTGCTTAGTTCCAGAACGAATCTGCCGTTTTGAACGAATCAGTTGATGAATGCTTCTATGACTCGTACATTAAGACGGTGATTTGGCGCCACCTATTGGCGGTTTTAACTTCATAATTAAAAATATATAACTTGTATAAAGGGGATGCCAGTTTGAAGAATGCCATTTTGTGGCATAGGAACCACTATACTTGAATTGTGAATTGTTTAATACCTTTTAATGGTCTTCTGCAATATTTGAGGCATATTTATTTTTTCATGCTTTAATGTTGGCCTAATTTCAGTTACATTTATATTTTAGGCTATGTAGTTTGAAATTTTATTTATTTTTAATTTTTCAGATTTTTATTGTAGTAACCACTCAGCTGGTTGTGGAAATGCATATTTAAAAAAAAAATGTTGCAAATAAAACCATAGTCCAGGTCTGTAGTTTTAACTTATTTTAATATATCAATTCAGTGAAATCATCAAACGTTTGTATGACTTGCCAGTGACTTGTGACCCAAGCTACGACTTGACTTGACTTGCTTGACATTAAGCAGTGACTTGACTTGACTTGCTTTTCACAAAACTGACTTGGACTTGCTTGAGACTCGAAGGTTAAGACTTGAGACTTGCTTGTAACTTGCACATGTGTGACTTACTCCCACCTCTGATCAATACACAACTCTGAGATCACAACGTGAATGTGTGCAAGAATAAACTGAGCATGTTCAAATGAACTCTTTCCAGACTAATTCCACTAAATGTCTTTAGAGAAAATACAGATTTCTTTACCTGTGAGAAGTGAAGAGAGAATGATCAGTCCCAGCAGACACAGATCACACTTATCAGACATTTTCTGTTTCTGACAGTCTTCCTCATTATATATAGTTACAGCTCTTTCGCTTCATTTTATATAGTTACAGCTCTTCCTCTTCATTATATATAGTTACAGCTCCTCCTTTAAACATCATCAGCTCCTCCTCTGGTTGGTAACTTCCTCTGATCTGACAGACTGAGTGATTAAACAGAGAAGTGTTGCTTCACTTGAATTCAAGTGAACTTCAGTACAAATGTCTTCTTAATTTATGCTTATGTTGCTGCTTTGGGTGTATGTGTGCCCAGAGGTTAAAGAAAAACAAAATCTTTTGACTGAAAAATGTTCCTTGGTCAAACCCCATTCCACAGCCTGTCACACACACAGTTTAAGAGCAGTTTGTTTCTTCTTCTTGTAATTGGGAGTATAGTGAGTACATGCTTTACCTTCACAAATGAAATACTCAAAGAACATTTGCATTTAAATAAAGGCGTTTCTATTATTTACACACTTTATGAAATTTCAGTCTTCCTCTTCATTATATATAGTTACAGCTCTTCATTTGAACACTATCTGCTCCTCCTGTGGTTGGTAACTTCCTCTGATCTGACACACTGAGTGATTAAACACAGATAAGTGTTGCTTCACTTGAATTGAAGTGGACTTCAGTACAAATGTCTTCTTCATCTTCAGCTTTCCTGTAGCTCAGTGGTAAGAGCATTGCGTTAACAACGCAAGGTTGTGGGTTCGATCCCAGGGGATTGCACATAAATGTATAGGATAATGCAATGTAAGTCGCTTTGGATAAAAGCGTCTGCCAAATGCATAAATGTAAATGTAAATAAATGTTCATCAGAAGCGTCGGACTGGGGGTTAAACCATAGACTGTAAACAAATATGGACGTAGTGTCCGTGACGTCACCCGTAGGTTTTTGAAGCCTAAAGTGGGCGTGGCTGACCGTCGCCATCTTGGCAGCGCGTCACTCCCGAATTTATTTATTTTTACAGTCAGACAATTAGCTGAGGTAACGTGATGGCTAACAATCAGCAGACAAATGGCTAATGATGACTAATGACCATTGCAGCGGGAATCCACCTGTCACTCAAAAGTGGACACCCTTAATTATGCAGAACTTTAAGGCTTAATATAATGTAAACGGATGAGTTCTAAAAAAAATTCACCCCCCTCACAGTTGTCATGAAGGGAAAAATAAGCTATATAGGCCAAAGCCACTTTTTGTACCAGGCTGTAAACATGTTTATTTCTGCTGTAAAGTTTGGTATTTTAACATGGGGGAGATGCAGATTTGACTCACTTCTGCACCCAGCCTCAAGCGGCCAGTCGATGAATTGCCATTGAATTCACTTCCGTGTTGGTTTCAAGAGAGAGACAGGGAGGTTGCCGCTTGGGTTAAACCAGTACTGATTACCAGGGTCCCAAAGTGAGAGAGGGCCCTTGAAAAGTCTGGAATATATTTTATTATACCTGGATATTTTAATTGCCTAATTAAATTCCCTAATGAATGTCAGATGAAATGTAAAGTTAGTGTATTGGCTGAATAACTTGGTTGATTGACTGACTACATTTTGTATACAAAAAAGTAAAGACTATCTAAGGTCTCACGGTCCCACCCCTTGCTAATGCGCCAAATGGTTTAGTTCATCTGCACGCATTTTGTTTATGTTAGTTAGTTGAGCATCTGGGGCCTGTTTCAATAAGGAGGTTTAACAAACTCTGAAACCAACTTGAACTCTGCGTTGATTTACCCTGAGATGGAAAACGTCTCGGTTACGTATGTAACCCTCGTTCCCTGAGTAGGGAACGAAGACGTTACGTCAGTGACGACGAATGGGGTTTCGCTTAGAAAGCCTCTCACCTTTAGAGTATACAAAACGAGCCAATGGCAAGAAAATGCCATGGGTCTGCGGAATTTGCATAGCGTAAGTCCGCCCCACGTCGTGGGTATATAAGGAAGTACGCTGGCAACATGCAGATATTTTTCTTTGCTGTGGAGCTGAGACTGAACTCAGGCGTTCCCAGCGGTACAGCGGAAGTGGCAGGGAGACGTAACGTCTCCGTTCCCTACTCAGGGAATGAGGGTTACATACCTAACCGAGACGTTCCCTTTCGTGGTCACTACGAGTTACGTCAGTGACGACGAATGGGGTTCCCAGTCTAATCACGCCACCTCGGCTGTCTTCCAGTGCCCTGCGTAAGTCTGAGCTCCCTGTCGTGAGACTGGCACGGACGAAGGACTCCTACTTAACACAGGAATACCAAGGTACACTGGGAAGCATATCTCAGTGGAAATATGCAATCATGCCAGCCTGAAGGGGGGGACTTGGAATACACATATGTGATGCGATCTGGGAAAACCTGTCGGATGTCGCGCTGGGCCGTTTTCAGTAAATTCCAAAATAGTTTGAATGTCAGTTTTTTGTCAAATTATTAATTTTTTCTATAACATCTTTTCTCTTATCTCTGAAAATATCTTGGCAAAATTCCCTTGTTTAGTGCAGAAAAACAGCGATAGTGTCAAGCAGAAAATACTCTCTTTCTCTAATGCATTCTATGCGACCATTTTCTCTAACGCCCAGCAGAGGTGAAAAAAAAAAAACAATCGCCGTATATCCCATACACCTGTCCGTCTCTTAACACTACAAAGATAGTTTACCTATAAAATAAACCACATAACATGGACAGTGAATGTGTATTAGTGCACATTTCGCGCCAAACCTGTTTAAAAAAAAGAGTGCCAAGCGTCCCGACGGTGACAGTTATTAAACCTGTTTTTCTCAAAATTCCATTCCAGAAAATCATAGCGATCGGCCGACTTCAGATAAACATAACTTTTGCTACCAAGCTATGATAAAAATAAAAACAGATTTGGAAAGGGCTTGATACCAGCTTCCATATGATATCAAAACCTGTAATAGGTAAAATTTCACCATGTGGTGGGTTTTCCCAGATCGCATCACATATGACCCGGAGGGGCTGCATATGGAGTATCACTGGGGTGTCCAGCTGCAGGTGGAATATTTCAACCCCAGGGGTGGCAAGGTGGCTTGCCAAGGGAAGGACACATGCTCAGAGAGGCTTACAGTGGAAATACACATGTGGGGGTCGCCCAGAGGGGGAACCATGCACATGGAGGCACATAGCCAAGCGCGAAAGCTGCCGGTGGCATAACTCTGGCGTTGACATCGCCAGTGCTGGAGGAACTCAGGGCCTGCGGGAGGCTCACCTGAGGAAATATCGCACGTATCCCGTCAGTGGAGAGGAATGGCGAGCAAGCGAAGACACCTGAGCAGAATCTAGTACCGGCTGGTTGAAGCGAGTACATGAGAAGAAACTGGCTCTACTCGGAGATTGTAGAATCTCGCGAATGTGTTAGGTGTCGTCCAGCCTGCAGCTCTGCAGATATCTGTTAGTGAGGCACCATGCGCTAGACCCCAAGAGGATGACACTGCGGGTGGAGTGGGCTGTCACACCAAGGGGGCACGGTCGACCTTGCTGCTGGTATGCCAAAGCAATGGCGTCCACTATCCAGTGAGACAACCTTTGCTTGGAGAGAGCCTTTCCCTTCAGCTTCCCACCATGACAGACAAAGGACTGGTCTGAGGTCCTGAAACACTGCGTTCTGTCTACGTAAGCACAGAGGGCGTGTACTGGACAGAGCAGTGTCAAGGCTGGGTCTGCCTCCTCCGAGGGCAGCGCTCGCAGGTTCACCACCTGGTCTCGAAAGGGTGTGGTGGGAACCTTGGGCACATATCCAGGCCGGGCTCTCAGGATCACGTGAGAGTTAGCCGGCCCGAATTCCAGGCACGCTTCGTCAACTGAAAATGCCTGCAGGTCCCATACCCTCTTGATGGAGGCCAATGCAACCAGGAGCACTGTCTTCATTGACAGGAACTTAAGCTCCACTGATTGCAGAGGCTCAAAGGGAGCACTCTGCAGGGCAGTTAACCATCAGCCGAATGAAGTAAGGGCTGTAGAAGCCGGACTTCATTTCGGCTGGAGGAACAGTCTCGATTGCACCCTTCGCCAGTATGGTGGCGACCTCCGCTCTCATGACAGGGGCATTACCACCGACCATAGTGAAGCGGACTCCCCTGAAGCGGGGAGGAGACCGCGCGAACTGAATCGCGTAGCCGAGCCTGATGGTTCTCGCAACCCAGCGGGACAGTCTGGGAAGCTCTTGCCAGGCTCCCAAAAACTGTACCAGCGGGGTCATGCGAACCACAGACGTACCCTCAGCGGTGCAGCGAGGCAGAATGACCGGCCCAGGCATGGGTGGCATAGCGGCCCGGTGCAGGGGCATGTTTATTAGCCGCGTCCTGCCAAAGGAGGCCAGGGACGGACCAGCGTTCCACAGGGGTGTGCTCTGGCAGGGGTCTGGCAACAGAGGGGGACGAGAGTCGCGAATCTCGTGAACGGATGGATGACCGTTGGTGCAGAAGGCCTCAGTCTGCTTCTGGGGGGGTCGAAGACTGTAGGGTACAGTCCTCAACCACACTGCCGAGGAGCCCAGCCTGAGACATGAGGGAACTGAGAAAATGAATTCTCAGACCCCCTCACATCAACCTGGCTGAGCCCATTCCTGGACCACACCTGTGTACATCACCTGGCCCAGGGATCACGCAGGTACCGATGTCACCCGTAGAGTGAGGTCAGTAGTGTGCGTGGCGGATTGACCAGCCCAGACATGGGAGGCATAGCATCACTGCGTGGGGGCGTGGTCGAGTTTCCGCGTTATGTCAGTGTTGGCCAGGGAAGGATCAGCGTTCCACGGCGGCCTGGTCTGACAGAACTCCCGAGTCAGCACTGCCTCGAAGGCGACACACAGCACTGTATGCCTGTGCCACCATAGTGACAGAGAACATACAGCCCATGATCAGACATGCGATCGAGTGCAGCAAAGGCGGAGGATGCCCGCGGGCCGCGATAAGTCATGGGGACTCTCGCGAGCCGGAGGCGTCCTGATGCACGTCCGGGAGAAAGGCACTGGGAGCGAGTGCTGTAGAGCAACATGGGAGAAGCACACACACTGTCGGCAGATCACTGCACAGATCAGCAGCAGGCAATGCGATCTCGCTGGAACGCCTCGTCACACCAACACACTGAAGAGCCGCTCGTCTTGTAGAGTGAAGATGATTCAGAATGGCTTGCAGGAGTGAAGAGAACTCTTGGCTCCGAAGCGAAAACATATCTGCATGTTGCCAGCGTACTTCCTTATATACCCACGACGTGGGGCGGACTTACGCTATGCAAAATCCGCAGACCCATGGCATTTTCTTGCCATTGGCTCGTTTTGTATACTCGAAGGTGAGAGGCTTTCTAAGCGAAATCCCATTCGTCGTCACTGACGTAACTCGTAGTGACCACAAAAGGGAACTCTAAATTTTCGGTTTCAGAACAGATAAATTGAGTTAGTTTAATCAACTCTGAGTAGGTTGAGACTGAGTTAAGCGCATACACCACGACTGTGAAAAGCCATGATCAATGGAGCTCCGAAATTACGATTCACAATGGCAACCACACCCGACAAAAAGATGACTGCATACTTCCGAGTCTATACGCAAGTATAATTATTATTTACTGTTATAATATCAGAGGTGAAAACTGGCAGAACTAAGTCATTTTCATGTTATCCCACAGACAAAAAAACAACAACAAAAAAACGTGGCAGCAACTAAAATTTGAACAATAAAACCATAATTCAATCAGTTAAATCTTTAAACATAAAATGTTCATGGCTGTAGGCTACATGACTTTACAAACATATTAAATAAATATAATTCAGTGTCAATTTCAGTGTGCCGCATGCAGTATAATGCTCTTTTCACATAATTAAATGTTCTCTAATCCAACCTGTTACATTTTTTAAAGGCTAATGAAATTAACGTGAGTTCTCCTCCACCAACAGCAAGAAGGCATAGGCTGGTCCTGCACCACCACTGACAGATGAAGAGCAGATACACAAAATTGGAAGAATATTAAAATACAACAGGAAAAAGAATTACTGTTGCTTTTGTATTTGTAGGAAATAAAAATGACCGAAATAAATTGTGAATAATTAGTGTGCATTTAACAGCTGTGGTGGTTACGGCATATCTCTCTACCCTTCCATCTGGCATCCTCCCATCCCATACACTAATCTGCTTCATTTTCGGAAGGTGCGATGATGGGAATATGCGTGTCATCAATGCATCCAACCACACAGGAAATTATAATTGTTAGGTTACTTCCAGAGGTCACAGCAAGATGTCAAGTGAACGTCATTCATCAGATTTACCTCATTTAAACCGATTTCTCCACCACTGGCCTGCAATCCTGTGAATCTCCTCTTTGATGACTCTCACGGGTTTGTGTCCGGGAAACAACACAAAAACTCTCAGAAAGAGCGTGAGAGCGAGGCACACTTTCCTTCCCGCTCTGATACAGTGCCTTCCTTACTAATGTGCTCTGCATCTCCGATGTTATATAGAAAAATGTCCAATAAATGAATGAACTGCACTGCAAAAATGCAGTCAAATCAAGATGCATTTACTACAAAGTCTGAAATGATGACTAAGCACATATGGCATTAATATTAGGCTACCTTCAGTGGCATTTACTGGGGGGAAAACTCCAATGTCATGTTTAAGCGATCTGGTCCTTTTGTCTTGTCCATTCTGCAAATAAAATATATTACACAGTAAGCAGTTTGTTCATGTAGGGATTAGAAAACTAAAATGGTATTTTACGCTGTTTTATAGTGTTATATATATATATATATAAAAAAAATAAAAAAATAGTGTAATATAATTTAGCTTAAACTTAGTAACCACAGTAAAGTAGGCTAGAGAATGTTGGGAAAGGAAGTTTGAAATGTGTGTAGACATATGCACACATGCCAACTTATCAGGCTACTCTAAGCATTACAGTTAACAATAGTTAATAGTTATTACCCTATAAACATCTAGGCCTACAGATTCATGTGTACAGAGGCCAGATTATTTTATTCATTTCTTTCTTTGGGGGGGTTGAGGAACATGGGGGCCCATCAGGATTGCCTATGCATAGGGCACGGGATCTTGTTCTACGCCCCCTGTTTTCATTTATGTTGCTGCTTTGGGTGTGTGTGTGTGTGTGTCCAGGGGTTAAAGCAAAACAAAATCTTTTTTTCTCTTCTTCTTGTAATTAGGAGTATAGTGAGTACATGCGTTACCTTTGTAGGAACTGATTTTCCTGCTAAAACAAAAGCTTTGACAAAACTCACCCTCCAATAAAGCAATAAAATGCACCCTGGACAGAAGATCGCAAAGAAAGAGCACAGGACATTGTCTTGTCCAAACTTTTCTGCATCCCCCTCTCCCTCTTCCCTTCCTCTCCCCCTGAGTCAAGTCTCCAAAAGTTCACTAATAATGTCTATATATCACATAATGATGTATCTTGTGAATCTATTGTTTTTCCTTTTCATGCTTGGCATCATTTTAAGTGTCTCAGTGCGATTGGGAAAATTGTCTTCATTTCATTGCAGTCATTGTTATTATGAGAAAGATTGAGAACTTAGGAGAATCCTGTTCTCCTCTCTGGGTGATGTCTCTTCAAGATAATCTCCCCTCTCCCCCGAAACCAGGTGCTACCCCCTGGGGTATTGGTATAACAATTATTTATATATACAATTGGTATAACAATTATATATGGATATTTAAGGGTATGTGACAGAGCAGTCTTTTGGGAGCCTGTAACTCCATAAAGTGCTGTTTCAGTGTTTTTCCTTTGGAAAACACTCACACATCACTGTGTGTCTCTGTCAGGAATGCATTGCTTACTTTTAGAGTCATCTTTGAGTAATCAATGTCATGTATTTCTTATTTCTGAATTGGCTTTTAATCATTTGTAATAGGCATGATACATTTTTACCTGACAAATACATTTTACATCTTGATTTATTCTGCATTATTCAGAAATCATTATTACTAGTAGATTAAAGTGCAGTCTGGTGTTTCTGCAAATCTCTGTCCAGGATAGATCAAACCGAAGGCACTATGAATGGAGCATGGGGCACATTATTAGAGAGACCTTCCGATTTCTGACTATCACTGAATTAGCACGTTGCATCTTACGACTATTACAAAAATTACACCTTTTGGGAAGCATGTGCGACAGCTTAAGGGTAAAATAGTTGCACTGCACCCTCTGACTATTTCAGAACTGGCTACAGTTGTGATCGCACAGCGCAGAATTGCGTGATTTAAAGTCGCAATTGCGAGAAAAAAAAGTCAGAATTCTGACTTTATAACACGCAATTGCGACTTTATATCTCGCAATTCTGACTTTATAACACGCAATTGTGACTTTATTTCACGCAATTCTGACTTTATATTTCGCAATTCTGGCTTTATAACACGCAATTGCGACTTTATTTCACGCAATTCTGAGTTTATATCTCGCAATTCTGAGAAATAAAGTCAGGATTGCGAGATGTAAACTCGCAATTGTGAGATAAAAAGTCGCAATTATCTTTTTTTTTTTGTGGCAGAAACAAGCTTCCATATATGTGTCTATGGGACTGCAAGTCGACAAGTTATAGTATATGGCTGTGTAGGGACTAATTACATGCTTGATTAGTGATATTAAAGTGTACTTTATTAGTGTTACAAGTACATTACAAATTCATTACGAGTGTCTTCGAAACATACAAGCCATATACAATAAGTGTATTATATTTGAGTAAAAAGTATAGGCTATGCTCAGTAATACATTTGGCTTAAATTCCAAATACTAAAAATTGTACACTTTGTCTTCAATAACAAATGCACATTAATAAACAAATATTACTTAGCTATACTTTGTACAATAAACTATTGTATAATATAATGTATTTTGAAAGTATACTTCAATGCATTGTTACAATGATCATTTTCATCACACAGTTAAACATATACCTGCAAGTGCAAATAAACAGAATTTTCACGTCAAGTATATTTTTCTAAAATATACTTAAGTACAATTATTTTAAAGTGTCTTAAAAGTTGTGTTGTGAAAATAGGTAAAAGCATGATGCTAATATACTTTGAATATATTTAAAGATAGAAAAAAATAAATAATTGTTAGTATATTTGCAATGTACTATTGAAAAAGGGAATATATTTTTAAAAAATCCTGGAGCCGCCACTTTTGCAGGCAAGCCGGTGTTCATGAGTATACAGTGTCTTAAGATTTTCAGTAACGCTGGGCGAAGCTTAAAGGGATAGTTCACTTTGAAATTAAATTTTGGTATGTTTTAGCTTACCTCAAGGGCATCCAAGATGTAGGTGTCTTTTTTTCCGCAGTAGTTTCAATTTTGATAATTTTAGGTCAAACCGTTCTTGTCTGTCAGTCATATAATGCAGGTCGATGGTCACTGTCTCAAAGAGCATGCACAGAGTCCAAATTAAAACAATTCCCCGTCGTCCAAATTAAACAATTCCCCATCGTAAGTACACATTGATGGCCTAAGACACGAAACGAGCGGTTTGTGTGAGAAAACGAACAGTATTTATATCGTTGTTACCTCTTGTACATAGCCACGTCCAAGTGATCTGAGAGCGCGGGCGGGTATAGATATATACAATAGAAGTCGCCTTGGCTACTGCAGTTCATTGGAACGAAACCGTAGCCAAGGTGACATCTAGTGTATTTAAGTCAACAGTTTTCTATAATGAAACACTCCAAAACGACACAAGTAAATCCTGCCAGCTAGTCTTATCCTTCTTCTTCTTCTCCTTCTTCTCCTCCTCCTCCTCCTCTTATTTAATGGCGGATTGCAAACAACTTTTAGTTGCATACCGCCACCTACTTCTTCTGATTTTAATTGGCGGTTGGCAAACCTTCTGAAATGGAGTGTGGATCAAAATAGCCTACTTTACTCACTACTAAATAAATAAATAAATTAATGCACAAATATCTAATACAATTATTAATATTAATACATTATCATTCACAACATTATTAATAAAATTTTACTAACAATTAAACTCATATCCTTCTAATGAGCCCAGTTTTTCCAAAAAACTAAATATTGCTCTATACCGCACATGCCCTGAATTCAATTGTAATATTTCATTCATTTCAAATCTAATTTTTTCTTTACTTAGCCTATCTTTCAGAATCATCCTTTCCTGCTTATACCTATGAAAATTAATAATTACATGTTCCAATGTTTCAGTACTGTTACACTGCTCACACAACCCTGTTTCATGTTTCCCTATTATTTTAAGTGTACTATTTAATCCAGTATGCCCAATCTCATTCTCGAATTATGTCCTCTTCCTTTTTGTTTCTACTATTTTCTCTCATTCCTCCTACCATTTCATATTCCCTCACTCTTTTTTCCCTTGTCCATCCAAACCCAAGCCCCTGGAACTTGGAATACTCCCAACAATCCTGTATTGTTTCTTTTGTTGGGTTTTCTTTCCAACTTCCTTTTAATCTGATCCAATGTGCTAATGCTAATTTCTCTCTTCTTAATTCCAGTGGTATCTCTCCTGCTTCTATGAGTATTGCATTAATGGGGGTTGTCTTAACAGCTCAGATGCAAACACGTAATGCTCTATACTGTAATCTATTATTTTTTTCCAATATTGTTTTTGCCGCTGCTCCATAAACTGCACAACCATAATCTATTGATGACCTCAGGCATGCCCTATAGATGTTAATTAACGACTGTCTATCTGCACCCCAGTCACAGCTCTCAGAAGATTTATAACTTTTTTGCATTTAGTTTCTAAGGGCTTTATGTTTTCCATGTACACTTACTATCAAACCATAATCCCAAGTACTTAAATTAATTTACTTTCACCATTGGCTGCTCATATAATGTTAACTTTTCAGCATGGCACTTGTGCTTCTTTGTGAACATCATATAACAATATTTGCTTGTCAACATCTTGAACCCCCACTCAAATGACCACGTCTCTACTTTCCTAATCGCTTTCCTTATATTTCCTATTATATATGACACATTCCTTCCTCTCATCCAAATGGCCCCATCATCCGCATATAGTGCTGATTTCTGCCAGCGAGGCATTGGCTGCAAACAAGGATATCCACCTGGTAAGCTAGAGGTCCGTCAATTGGAAAAGTTCCCGGGAAAACAACACACCACGCATTGGTTCCTACCCCCTTATATACATATGAACTTGTCATTCATGAAGAAAACACCAGACAGGAAGAAACAAAAACAGGAAATAATACAAGAGTCCAACACAGCATTATCGGAAATGGAGTCAAAAGAACTTCATAGTACTAGAAATCAAGATATACTACTTGATAACCTCAATACAATTTCCATTCTTACATAACACACTGACATATATTAAATATAAATATGTAGAGGTGCTACAGCTTTTGCTCAGTTCAGTCGGTGGAGAGAAACTGCAGAATCCCACACGACCGCCTCGCCATCGCCAGAGTTTTTAGACATTCGTCAGCATGACATCAGAGCAAGGCGGACGGCACTCGACACATTTCTAACCGGCATCTCATGGTGATCACCGGTGATCGGTTCTGCGCAGATTTTGCTCATCTTAAACAAGCCTAATATTAGCCCACGCTCCTCGGATCACAGAAACTGTTTTCGATAACGTAATTGCATGTCAGTGTTGAACAAAGTAAAGCTTGTTTTTTTTTTTATAGCCGTGCTCAATAGTTTGTTCATTGTGTCATGTGATGATTTAATTACAGACACTGATTTGCCAGTGGCTTATCGTTAGGAAATGAATGAGCAGCAGCCATTAAGCTTTTTTTTTTATTTTTTTTTTACTATATTGGCTATTTCTGTTTTGCTTGGTCTTTTAAAACATTTTCGTTTGTATAATTAACTTGTATGAATCTGCGATGTTATAATAAAGTCAGTTGTGATTATTTGTGATTGAATGTGACAGTCTATTGATTTCTCAGTTGATAGCCTGCATAACTTCAACCAGACATTATTAAATGACAATGAAAAATGTTTGTCTTCAGCATTATGTATGCATGTAAACAATCTACCTATTTTTCCACAAATCACATACCTATCTCCACAACGCTTTTAGTCCAATCCTACAAGCTTACCACACAAATTAAAATGTTGAAATTGAAATACAAGTGGCAAAAAATTATCAACCACAGTAACACATTGCACATTTAGCCTAATGTAAACCTCAAAGTCAAAAGTGACTCATTTGTGAATAGAATAAAAAGAGAAATGATGTGCTGATGTACTGGAGAAGACATATAAGTGGCAAAACTATGGGCATTTATTTACACATATACACACTGTTGTGATTTTTTAATAATTTGTTCAGTCTGTAAATAATTTCAAAGAGTCTTTATTAAATCCTAAATTAAAGTCTTACTTTGTATTATTAATAGGAACCCCCCCCCCCCCCCCCACAAAAACAATGCATTTAGTTGCATATTGCACCATAATTGTTGGAGACAAGTGTGATGCACTGTGAATCTGGATGCAATTTAATACAGTGGTGATATAAAACTATTAACCCGATCAAGTTGTGAGCAACCCTACATTCACAATGAAATGTTTTAGTTCTCTTCTACAAGCTTACCATATCAATTAAAACGCTTACATTTTAGCAACATTCATTTAATGGCTAAAATAATACACCATGTAGTCATTTGCACATTACGGTAAATGTCAAAGATAGAAGTAAATAATGTGAATAGTTCCATTTTGAATAAAAAGAGCAACTGATTCTGTGTTGAAGTTTTATCCACAAATGAGGAGAAGTCATAATGACATATAACTAATTAGCATTAGTGTGTTTTTGATGTTTTATCTATGTCATTTTGTCATAAATAACAGTATTGCCTTTCAGTATAGCAGTTTTATAGGCTTTTATCATGTATCCTGACTCAAATAATGTGTTTCTAACAGCAAACACTCAGAATAAAGTGAGATGATCTGCTGATGATCCTGAATGGCTTGTTGAATGAGTGTTGATAGTCTGAGGCTCATCAATATTAACAGATCTGCTGAAAACACTCTTTATTTCATGACAATAGTTCCTGTTTTCACCTCATTTATTATGCTGATGTCTTCAGATCTCCTGTAAATTGACACTTAAAGCTCATTTCATTGGTGTCAACAGACTGAGGGGATTTGTTGGCTACAAATATTACTTTGATTTTTATTTCAAATGCTTTTCTTACAGTTCTTTCCTATTTTCTAGATATTTGCCCTTATTTTAATAAAGAAACAGAATAATGTTAGACAATAATGAAAAATGTGTGAATTTGCATCAATTGTTTTACGATATAAATTAAATTACAGACAAATAAATTATTATATGTGTCAATTATCATATGGATAAAAGACAAAAAGGGAATATTCCAACAACAAAAAAGTCTTTAAAAGTTTAAAGAACAAAAATCATTTGATGACATATTCAAACACTGTATTTAAGGATCATAGTTAATATGCTTATTAGGAGGTTTTCTATGTGCTCTGACTCTGTGATGTGTTCTCTGTTTAGAACCTATATCACACCGCTATATACTGCTCAATTGTGGTCCAACTATAAGAAAAAGAGTATGCAGAGGCTCAAGGTAGCATACAATGATGCAATGCGGCTGCTGCTTTGTGTCCCTAGGTGGCGTAGTCCCAGTCATTTGTTTGTTTCTAATAGAGTGCCAACCTGGGAGGCACTCTTAAGACAACTGATGTTTAGTTTTATGTGTCGCCTGGACAAGTCAGTGAACCATATAATTGAAGCCCTAGTCAGTCCTCTGAAAAGCTGTTATAAATACACTTCTAGGTTAAGACGACATTGGTGCAATAGCCTGTATATCCTATAGGCCAATATGGAATTATTTATGTATATTTTGTATCTTCTTTTTTATACTGTATGATGTGTTATATGGACCTGTGTCTGCAATAAAGTTTATAAATATAAATATAAATATAATAGTGCAGCCTAAAAGTACTCTATAATTGTCATTTTAAATCTTTGTTCATCATCAGTGAAGCTCCTCCCACAGTAGTCACATGGACAGTGAAGCTCCTCCCACTGTTCATCATCAGTGAAGCTCCTCCCACTGTAATTCTCCAATAAATGCTGTAAATTCCCATCAGCTGCAAGTGAAGACGAGCATCAGCGCATCAGGAAGAGCTGAAATCTGTAAAGACTGAGTTTATTAAAGAGGACAGTGAGAACATGAGTGATCCAGAACCCTGCAGAATGAAACACACTGAAGATCCTGAAGAACAAAGAGGTTGGTGTTTAGTCTTCATTCATTCATGATGCTGAAGAACATTCATGTTAGAAACATTCAAGCACTTCATCACATTTAGATATGCAGTTAAAGGGGTGGTAAAATGCCCTTTTCACAAGATGTAAAATATATCTATGATGTCCCCAGAGCGTGTGTGTGAAGTTTTAGCGCAAATGGCCCCACAGATATTTTTATATAGCAAGTTAAAGTTGTCACTTTTTGAGGGTTTGCAAAAACGCACCGTTTTGTGCCTGGCCCTTTAAATGCAAATGAGCTGCTGCAGAGGGCGGGGTTTCAAGAGCTCGTGTGTGTTAGCAGCAGCTAGTACCTCACGCAGACACACTAAAATGACAGAAACTGTTCTGCCTTTAATGCTAAAAAGGAGTCAGACAAAGATGGAGAGACTCAAGAAGAAGTGACAACATGTAGAATGCAACAGGACGTCTCTGAATGGTTAGTTGATTTATGTTGCTGATGTGGAGTTAACTATCTTCAATTAAGATATTCTGTCATGATAAATCTATAAATCGCTCATATATGAACTGTTGTGAGATGCACACAGTGTGACTTTCTATTGCATGTGAAAAGATGGATGCTAAAGTTTGAGCTGACTCACAAATGTACTGTACTCTTATACAACAACTTTTCCTCTTCTCAACATGGACTGCGTGTTCCCGGGGGCGGGGTTTATGTAAATTCTAGGGTTAGTGGTGTCACTAACCCGGGAGGAATGTCGTGTAGTCCCAACCAGCCGTTTGTTGTAGTCCTTTTCTTTAAAAGCAAATATCTCCCTTTGCTTTGAACTTTGAGCACTGTAACTTTGCAGATGTTGTTTATGCTCAAACAGCAACATTACACACTAAATAAAGTTAGAAAAGTCAAATCATAATCAACCACCCCTTTAAATTATGAAATGGTACAGATTTTCAACAGAGGGGGGTTGGAGAAACTTTCATATTGATTGTCAACATGAGGTTAAACTAAGTATAATTTTAGCTCTGGTTTATTGCAACCATGTTACCAAAATGTTGAAAATTCCTCAGTATAGTTTACAACATTTTAGCAACAAACAGAAAACTGTATCAACTAAATAAACTTTCCGGAATGGCTGACAGGGTTGTAAGCATAACTTAAGCAAAACATGATTTATAGTTACTGTTAAAGTTGTATTTGCCATAAATTATTTACAAATAACTTTGATAACAGGGTTGATGAATGTGGTCAACACTAAATTTTCTGTCAAAACTGAGACTATGGATCGCGATTATTTTCTTGTCCTCCCATCATGCAGTAGAAAGAGCCCAGATGATGTCACTTCCTGAGTGTCACAGGTTTAAGAAAAACTCTGTTTTAAAAAGGAGGAAAATCATGTCAGAAGTAACAGGTTGAGTGAAACATGTAGGAAAAATAAATTGGTAACGCTTTAGATTACAACCCGCAAAGTACACGTAATTATGACAACTTTACAGTGTAACTTTCTGTAATTATAGAGTACCTATAAAGTCCTTACGTGTAAGTATAAGGGAACAATATATATATAAAGTTTTGGGAATAAAAGGGGGACAACAAGGATAATTGACCAATTATTTATACTGTTAGTATATTAGAACTTTTTAGAATCTAAAGTGCTACTGATAATTATAATAAAACATTTCAATTCAAGACTAGTTAAAGTCAGTCTAGACTTTCAGTATGAAGTTTCTACGGACACTTTAAACTTGAACTACAACACAGGGAAGTTCACTTGATCTTGTGTTTCTGGTGTCCCACATTCACATGCGTATGAATGGACGTCAGTGGAACAAAAACAGTCTAGTGTGAACGGCCCTCTGGTATTAAAAAGTCTTTAGTAAAATAAACACAGAAGCATGGAATTCATTTATCATATTTTAAAAGTAATAATTGGGAGATCAATGTACCTCATTCATGGAAGGTTTCAGGGATAATAATTTATAAAAATGTATCAAAATGATCATAATATTTAATAGCAGTAGTCTATTACTGAATTATTTTGATGTACTGAAAATAAAAATTAATTTCTTTCATTTCAGACCTGATGGAAGTGAAGGAGGAGAGAGAAGAACTGAGTGAAGTGAAGGAGGAGAGAGAAGAACTGAGTGAAGTGAAGGAGGAACATCATGTCAAACCTGGAGGAAAACCTTTGAGTCGCTCAAAGACTAAACAGACATTTTTAAAGAAAAGAAGAGCCAAGAAATCTTTCACCTGCACTCAGTGTGGAAAGAGTTACACAACCAAACAAAATCTTGAGATTCACATGAGAGTTCACACTGGAGAGAAGCTGTTCTCTTGTGATCAGTGCGGAAAGAGCTTCACAAAAAAAACAAATCTTAATGTTCACATGATGATCCACACTGGAGAGAAACCGTTCACATGTGATCAATGTGGAAAGAGCTTCACAAACAAACATAATCTTAATGTTCACATAATGATCCACACTGGAGAGAAGCCGTTCTCATGTGATCAATGCGGAAAAACATTTCTTAGGTCATCAGAGCTGAAGAGACACCTGACAGTTCATACGAAGGAGAAGCCGCATTCATGTTCTGTGTGTGGAAAGAGTTTTTCACTGCTGGATAGTTTACATAAACATCAGAAAATTCACACTGGTGTGAGAGAGTACATGTGCTTTGAGTGTGAGAAGACTTTTATTACAGCAAACTGTTTAAAACGGCACCAGATTATTCACACTGGAGAAAAACCTTACAAGTGTTCACACTGTGACAAGAGATTCAGTCGGTCAGCAAATCTGAAAAAACATGAGAGGATCCACACTGGAGAAAAACCTTACAAGTGTTCACACTGTGACAAGAGATTCAGTCGGTCATCACATCTGAAAACACATGAGAGGATCCACACTGGAGAAAAACCTTACAAGTGTCCACACTGTGACAAGAGATTCAGTCGGTCAGCAGATCTGAAAACACATGAGACGATCCACACTGGAGAAAAACCTTACAAGTGTTCACACTGTGACAAGAGATTCAGTCGGTCAGCAGATCTGAAAACACATGAGAGGATCCACACTGGAGAAAAACCTTATGAGTGTTCACACTGTGACAAGAGATTCAGTCGGTCATCACATCTGAAAACACATGAGAGGATCCACACTGGAGAAAAACCTTACAAGTGTTCACACTGTGACAAGAGATTCAGTCGGTCATCACATCTGAAAAGACATGAGAGGATCCACAGCAGAGAAAAGCCGCACACGTGTGATCAGTGTGGAAAGAGTTTTGCTTTCAAACGCTACCTGGAGAAACACATGAAGATCCATGCAGTGGAGAAACCACTTAGGCTGCGTTTACACTGCAAGTCTTAATGCACAGATCAGATGTTTTGACCAAGTTTTTTATTTATTTATTTTTTTTTTACTTTTTTACAATCACTATATTTGTAATTCACAAAATTTGCAATAAGGTTTTATTTGTTAACATTAGTTGAAATATTAACACAATTGCATTGAACAATATATTTCTTACATAATTTTATCTTTGGTAAAGTTGGTTAATACAAATACAGGTTTGTTCATTGTTTGCAGAGGTGGGTAGTAACGAAGTACATTTACTTCGTTACATTTACTTGAGTATTTTTTTGGAAAAATTGTACTTTTAAGAGTAGATTTGAATGTGGGTACTTATTACTTTTACTCGAGTACATTTCTAATGAAAAAACTGTACTTTCACTTCGTTACGTTGGGCGACGTTCCTCTTGTTACTTTATTTTAATGCAATATGTTGTTAAATGCGTAAGTGCGATGTATCTTTTTTCTGGGCTTGAGCGATGCTCAATTCACAAATGAATCACTCTTTTGAGTCGATTCTGTTCAAAGTCTTCATCAAACAAGTTGGCTAATCTGTCTAAATCGGTTCGCGAATCAGTTTGAATTAATGAACTTGAACTGTTCAGTTCCTGCACGCACTGAATCATCTGAAGCGATTTCAATTCACACTGGACTCGGAGTCGTAACAGGAAGATTTAAGGACATCAAGAGCGTTGGATGAAGTGGCCGTGGACCTACAGTACAGTCAAGTGAGAGCAAATCTGCAAATGCATCATATTTTTGCCAGCGATGAAGATCTTTATTAGTTGAACATCTTCATAAGCTGTCTGTGAATGAATGATTCCACAGGACGATATACTCGATTTAATTTCACTCAGGTAATACATTTTACAACCAAACAGATTATTACGCCATGATAGCACTACTAGAAAGTATGACATTACCCGTTTTTTGGACATATACATTAATTTACATTAAATAAGCTACCATTGCCCACAGTTTATGAACACCCGCCATCCCGCGGTAGTTTGTGTGTATTGTTGCGCAGTGGCGTGCGAACTCGACTTGAAAACGAATGCCTTTAATTGCCTGCCGTAGACACAGTTAACCAGTTTAAACATGCTTGCAGAAATATTCATTTGATTATATTTTGGAGAACCGACAGAAGAAGATTCGTCGATGTAACTTATTTTTTTTTTTTTTTATTTATTTTTTGTGTGTTCAGATGTTCAGTAGCAGTCATGAGCGCGAGCACATGTGAAGAGTTTTAACTCTTTCTTCTCTGTGTCAATTGCTTGCCTTTGAATGCAACACTCTGCAGATTCACTTTATTTCGACATTGTCTAATAATCCAAATGTAGTTGTATAAGTTATATTACTATTATACAAACCAAAGGACAGGCAATGATTTTCTTTTTCGGACTACAGATGGGAGAAAAGGCTTTTTGTTGCAAAGAGAGCCAATCTACTTATGAAAATAATAGTCATTTAAATAAAAATAAAACATCTAAATAATATAATTTTATATAGGCTATATGACGACTTCAGATGCAAAAGCCTCTAAGTACCATCTGAAATTTTCTTCTAAAAGAGCATTTTTATCAAGCTTGTACGTTTATGTTCAGTTATTTCACTTAAATGGCAATGAAAAGTACCTATTAATTGTCATTAAAGTGAAATTACTGAACTTAAATATACAAGCTTGATAAAAATGCTTGTTTTAGAAGAAAGTTTCAGATGGCACTCAGAGGCTTTTGCATCTGAAGTCTTCTTCATATATATATATATATATATATATATATATATATACAGTATATATATAATCCGAAGTAAGTTACTCGCTACTTGAGTAGTTTTTTCATTGGATACTTTTTTACTCTTACTCAAGTAACTATTAAGATTATTACTTTTACTTTTACTTTGAGTAAATATTTCTATAAGTACTTGTACTTTTACTTGAGTACAGTTTTTGGGTACTCTACCCACCTCTGATTGTTTGTTAATACACAGTTTTTCATGTATCATCAGTATTTCAAGAGAGTTTTACTGTCCTCTAGCGGAAAACACCAGCACAAACACAAACCAGTCATTCTTATTATGACTCTTGATTAATCTTGTTGTTGTTTTTTCTGCCAGAAATATCAAAGTGAATAAACTGTATTGAACAAACACTCTTATGATTGTAGCCATGTTTCTCTAAGCCTGTCTGTTTTTTTAGTTTTTTTTGTTTGTTTTTTGCAGTAGATGTGTTCAATATTTTAGCAACTTAAAAAGCCATGACATTTCTCAGTAGCGAGGTAAAGATAAACATATGTTTTGCTATTAGTTGACAATGCTGCCGAACATGAAGAAAATCCAGTGTGGCTGCTTGCTTCTGTTAGGAGAAAGTCAGCAGTTCTTTGTAAAAGACACTCAGAGTTGAAAAGTTTGGGCCGAGGCCAGAAGATAGTGTTCAGATCCAGCTGTAAAGGGCTGCAAAATGAAATAAACTATAATAAAAAGATGAATATTTGTCTTCTAATATGCATGAGACTGCAAGTCAGAGAAAGGAAAAAAATTTTTTTTAAAGGTACAGTTGCGCTGAAGACAGAGGCACATTTTGAAGCAATAGAAACAAGCAGGTTAGAGATAAGGCCATCAGTTCCAGGAACAGTTTCAATGGCATCAAAAACAGGAGGAACTAGGAATTTACCAGACATCCTAACAGACAATTAAATGCAGAAACAGCTTTTGATATTGGATGTTATAATAAACTGAAAGATAAAAAAATGACATACTTATTAAGAGAAAAAGATTCAGAAAATATTGAGGGCCCAGACTGTCCCAGAGAACTGATTAGTTCCCCTTTCGGGTCTTTGGGTCTGAGTCGTTTGATCATCACGTCGACATCATCAACGAAGAGTCAACCGAAGACTCGAGAGGTAAACTTATTATTTCTGTTTCTTGTACAGAACCTATAAGATGTTGCACATGTGCGGTCAACATAAAATGAACATATCGTCATGATCGAGCCATCACTATTCACAACGACAAAACATCTATAAACCAACATAATTACACAAAGGTTGTGTAAAGCTGTGGTGAGATGGAGACAGTAATCATTTCAGTTTATTTTGTAAAAACTGTGTGTTGTTTAAATGGGTGGTATAATGCCCTTTTCACAAGATGTAAAATAAGTATTTGATGGCCCCAGAGTGTGAATGTGAAGTTTTAGCTCAAAATACCCCACAGATATTTTTATATAACATGTTAAAATTGTCACTTTTTGAGGGTGAGCAAAAACACAAAATGTTTGCGTCTGACCCTTTAAATGCAAATGAGCTGCTGCTCCCAGCACAGGGGGCGGAGCTTCAACAGCTTGTGTCCTTGTACCTCACACACACATGCACTGAAAATTTCAAATACTTTCAGCCTTTTATGTTCAAACTGGACCATGAACTCCGCCATGGCAGGTCCCAAGCCCGGGTGCGAAAGGAGGAGGGTTGGGCGAGGGGCTAGCAACCCCTCCCCGTAAAAAACACAGCCGCTACAGAAACGTTAACAAAAAATCAAGACACCAAGGCCCTGGGGAAGGATGGATCCCCCGCCGGAGAACTTATGACGCCTGATAGTGAAAGCCTTATGGAAGCAATCAGGCCGACGACCATCTTGTCTACCAGGACCACAACTACCAACGGAACATGGAACGTCCGCACCATGTTCGAAGCAGGAAAGACGGCACAAGTAGCAGCCAAGATGAGGAGCTGCAAACTAACAATGTTGGTAATCAGCGAGTCCAGATGGAATAGTGCAGGCCAAAAAATACTCTGCTAGTGCTGTTCTCAGGACATGAAGATGACGCTGCGCCTCACACCCATGGAGTAGCCCTGATGCTGTCCAAGACTGCCCAGAGAGCGCTCACTGGCTGGGAGGCATATGGACCACGGATTCTAGCAGCTTCCTTCAGAACCAGGATGAGGAGAATCAATATGGATGTCATCCAGTGCTACGCTTCAACGAATGACAGCGACGAAGAAGATAAAGAGGACTGCCCGCCATCGTCCAGAACCGTCCGAACAGAAACATCATTGTAGTTATGGGCGACTTCAACGCACAGATCGGCAGCGACAACAGAGGATACGAGGAGATCATGGGACAGCAGGGTATTGGCGTAATGACCGACAATGGAGAGAGGTTTGCTGACTGCACCACAAGCAACCTTGTCATCGGAGGGAGCTTCTTCCAACACAAAAGGATACACAAAGCTACATGGGTGTCACCAGATTTGTCAACAGAGAACCAGATAGACCATGTGTGTATTGGGAGGAAGTTAAGATGGTCACTTCAAGAAGTGAGAGTGAGACGAGGAGCAGACGTCGCATCCGACCATCATCTCTTGGTTGTCCAATTGAGACTGAAGCTGAAGAGACACAGGTACAGCCAAGACCTGCCGACCATGATTCAACACCTCACCCTTGAAGGACACAACGAAGCTACAAGAGTTCAAGATCACACTCATAAACAAATTTGAAGTCTTGAAGAATAAGAAAGTGGCAAGAGGTGAAGACAACAGTTGTATCAACGTGTCAGGAAGTTCTGGGCCCAAAGAAACACAATCACCTGGAGTGGCTTTCAACAGAGACTCTGAAGAAAATAGAGGAAAGAAAAAGGAATAAATCAATAATCATCAACAGCCGTACAAGAGCAGAAAAAGTCAGGGCACAGAGGGAATATACAGAAGCTAATAGAAGCATAAAGGGAGAGCATAAAAGCAGACAAGAAGTAATATGTGGTGTCCTTGGCCGAGGAAGCAGAAACAGCAGCCCACAAGGGGAACATGAGGGACCTGTACAGCACCATCAAGAAGCTGTCCGGCAAGTTCAATAAGACTGAGAGACCAGTGAAGAGCAAAGATGGTCAGACCATATCTGAGGAGGAAGGACAGAAGAGAAGATGGGTGGAGTACTTTGAGGAGTTGTTAAACAGTCCAGTGCCACAAGACCCACCTGATATACAGCCAGTGGACAGCTAACTGCCCATCAACTGCAACCCGCCCACGAAAGAAGAGATCCACACGGCTTTCCAACAGCTGGAGAACGGACAGTCTGCAGGACCTGATGGCATTCCAGCAGAGGCGCTGAAGGCCGATGTGGAGACCAGCGTGGAGATGTTCTACCCACTTTTCCAAATAGCTAGATTGGAAGGAAGGTTACCTTGTTAAAATTCCAAAGAAAAGAGACCTCGGCTGCTGCTCCAACTACCGAGGCATCACACTGCTGTCCATCCTAAGCAAAGTATTCAACTGGGTGATTCTCAACAGGTTGAAATAGACAGTAAACCCTCGGCTTAGAGATGAACAAGCGGATTTCTGCAAAGCTAGATCTTGTACCGACCAGATCACAACGCTGCGCATCATCCTCGAACAGTCACTCGAATGGAACACACCCCTCTATGTCAACTTCATTGACTACGAGAAAGCTTTTGACAGCGTGGACAGGCAGATACTCTGTGGTCAGCGCTCCTACACACCCAGTCCCACTTTTATCTAACTACACCGATACGATCTATCTAGCTAGCTATCTTCGTTGCCGGACAAACCCCAATGGTCTTGAGCAACACCAAGCGTCCCCATTTCTTTGCCGAGCGCGGAAAAGCCAGTCACGTTCACCACTGTTGAGCCCACATTCACTCACCTCTCCTCTCTTAAGGCCCTGTTTACACGTACATGGTTATTTAGAAAAACTGAGACATTTCCCTTCGTTTGAGCCCTTCGTTTACACGCAAATGGAGAATTCGCGTCTGAAAACGATTCTTTCTAAAAACTCCCGCCAAAGTGGAGATTTTGGAAAACTTTGTTTGCACATTTGGATGTAAACTGAGAAAAACTGAGTTTTAGGAAGCCGACGTAACAGTATGTGACTATGTTCGGGATTCTGATTGGCTAACGTGGGCTAAGCTTCTTGTTACACTGCTCTTGACGGCATATACACAGGTTTGTGTAAGGGTGATTCTTAGACTATGGGCACTTTTATGTACTTTGGTCATATTTTTAAAAATACATAATTTTGGACAAATTCTTCTTTCTTTTTCAAACTAACAATAAAACCTCCTTAAAAATGTTTTACTACCTTTCTATTATGATCTTTTCATACTTTTCAACCTCCTTATAGGTGTCAAAATCACTGTTTTCTCCTTGTCGCACACCCAGACTTTTTAACTTTTTAACAATGAAAATACAGTTTAAAAATATGACTTATCTAGTAACTATTAATATACCTAAATTAAGCACTAGTAAAATAATTAAAATACATTATAGTATTTAATGTGAGACCACCATCAATATTACTTTTTATACAAAATATAGCTGTCGCACAGTATTGGTGTCATTTCCACCACAACACTGTAATGTCCCTTTAAAAAGTTTGTGTGAAAGATTGTTTAAAGTAGATGGTTTCTATGGAAATGTTCAGTGACATCACAGCACATGTTGGATATGGAGGGAATTTAAAATTTTCATCAAGAACAAAAGAAGAAAAATCAAGGTAAATACTGCTTGATCACTTCATATATTTATTCGACGTCATTTCCAAACATGCTGTACCTTCAAGGGTGTTTTAAAAAAGTTAATAATCTTAAGTTAAATAAGAGTATTTTGCATACATGAAATGCTAAGTATTAATTCAAAGCTAATCAGTGAAACTATCTTCCATTTTTTAACACAAAACTACAGAAATGTCATTTCCACACTGCCCTCTGTGGTGGAAATGATATTTATGATTACAAAGTACAATTGATATGGATTGCAAGAGTAGATTTCTGTAATACCTTTTATATTATAATATTATAATAAATTGAGTTTACTGAGTGTGATGAGTTTAAGAGTTTTTTCTAATAAATATCACTGTTTCTCTACATTCACGTTAATTCATTGTCATTTCCACCACCACCCTGTCATTTCCATCACCACACACATTTAAAAAAAATATTTAAAAAGTTCTCATCACACATTAAAAATGTATCCACAATTTGCGAGATCATGCTCTACTTAATATAAAAATTCAAGTTACTTATTTTCTAATAAGCTCTTGCCCGAACCAATATTAAATGTCAGAGTGTGACAGGTGTACAGTTCACCATTTGGTCCTTAGGGCAGTTCATTTATCTCATTCACAAATGTATAATTATTGTACATCGTGGAAAAACTGATAAAACTAGTTACAAAAATGATCTTAGACTATTCTTGAGTGGCATAAGTTATTCTGTTTTTAAATATCAGCTGTATATTGAGATGTGGTGGAAATGACATTTGTTCATTGCAGGTCGGAAAAAAATTAAAATATTAACAATTTCTCTTGTAATCTAAGTTTGTCCTCTTACAGACCTTAAAACTAGACAAATTATTTAAACTTATGAGACTGTGTTAAGTGACACTTTTCTGTGTAAACTAACACTTTTCTGAAAACTGACAGGTGTGCACAATGTTATTTTTGAAAACAGTGAGGGGATGAAATGTCCGTTTATGAAAATAGCCGGCCACATGTAAATGTAAATGTCCTAAATGTCCTCCACTCCAGGTGAGATCAATTATCCCTGCCTTCAGTCAATACAACGAAAAAGTGTTGCAGAAAGGTTCAGATGGGCGAAACCAAAGCCAAACAAAAAGATAAATCCTCAGCAATCATCACATTATGCTGCTGTGGTTATTTAGCTGTAGTGGATGATGAAGATGAGTGTCATTAGTGTGTGTTTGACGTTTTATCTCTGTGATTTTGTGAGAAATTACAGTATTGTATTTAAATAGAGCCGTTTTATAGTCTTTTATCATCTATCCTGACTCAAATAATGTGTTTCTAACAGCAAACACTCAGAATAAAGTGAGATGATCTGCTGATGATCCTGAATGGCTTGTTGAATGAGTGTTGATAGTCTGAGGCTCATCAATATTAACAGATCTGCTGAAAACACTCTTTATTTAGTTCAATAGTTCCTGTTTTCACCTCATTTATTATGCTGATGTCTTCAGATCTCCTGTAAATTGACACTTAAAGCTCATTTCATTGGTGTCAGCAGACTGAGGGGATTTGTTGGTTACAAATATTTGTGACACTCACAAAAATAGGTTTTGTTGAGACTGTTTTCTTTTGTTTTCTTTCCTTTTATTACAAATTAAATAATAGTGAGAGAATACTAAAGAAGCACGTTATGACATGCTGTTTCACAAAACGGACACAAGGTTGGCAGTAGCCTACCTTTCAGCCGCGTCACTCTGGGACCCTTAAGGCCAATTTATACTTCTGCGTCGGGTGCGCGTAGAAGGTACGGCGTAGCATACGCATTGACGTGTACCATACGTCATACCCTTCGCCGTACCCTGACGCGCACCTCCTCAAAAATGTAACTACGCGTCGCGGCGACGCGGACACCTGATCTGTGTTTGGTCGGCTGGATAGCATCGCGTTTCCTCCTACGCATTTCCGGAATGATCTTCTGCACTCTGCACCGCCCGCCCGCCATTTTTAAATTCCGAAGATCAGTGAAGAGCCATGGAAATAGACCAAGTGACCGAGAGCTTGAAGAAGTGCGGAAATACAGCCATCTGTATGACTCCTTCAGTCGCCATTGCTCGTAGAAACCTAAACTCTAAACAGCCGCGAGGAATGTAAACACAGTGGAACATTAAAACCCACCCGCGCCAACTAGCGTTTCGGCGGTGTAACTGCAGAGCAACACAGACATTCGCAGAAGTATAAATGCTCACGACGGCGTCGCCTACGACGTACACTACGGCGTACAGTCGACGCAGAAGTATAAATTGGCCTTTTAGTGAGGCGCGGAGGAAGACGAGCTCATAATCCGGCTGAATGGAAAAAGAACAACTGTTGTCCCGCGTCATCAATAACTGTGTATTATTTCCAATATTTCCAGGTTAGTTTTACATCTTTTATGTGACTACTAAGGGTTATAAGCTAATATGAATCTCCGGTGATGTGTGTTTGATAAGCTAAAGGTATGTTAAGTGTGTAAATAGTCAAGTCTAATGATAATGTTGTGAAGTTGAGGGAATGGCGGCCGACGCTCGCACTAATGTTTTCTTTTATATTCCTAACGGCTCGGGGATATTTCTGAGTTTGTTACTGTGTATGTGTAAAGTAACTGTGTGTGTAAGACTATGCATTACGGGTAATAAATAACGCTAATGTACAGAGTAAAAGCAGTTTACAGATGTAGCTTTGGGTGAAACGCACGTGGTAATAGACTATAACACAGTTTCGGTTCATATGAATTAAGTGTAAAAGTTATGAGGAAGATAGGTTTACTATTGAAGTTTGTACTTATATAATGTAAATATAATTGAACTTATCTGCAAATGTGATTTATTCTGTTGTAAAAAGTGAACACTTACAAAATGTATAATGAATACAGAAATACTCGTGTAATGAGAGAGAACAGAGAATATGGTTTAGAGAGAAAATGTGTGTTTATGGTTTAAGATAAACCTGTGATAAGTTAATGTTGAGGAAATATGTGAAGATACATTTATGTGGAAATGTACTTTTGAAGAATATGTGACTTCATGTTATCCAGTTGTGAATATAACCTGTGTCTCAATACAGAGCAACCAAAGATAACAGTAATAATTCTAGATATTTGCCCTCCTTTTAATAAATAAACACAATAATGTTAGAATTAGAAGTAAAAATGTGTGAATTTGCATCAATTGTTTTACGATGGACAGACAGATACATTATTAAATGTGTCAATTAGCATAATGGATAAAATACCAAAATACCACAAAAAAAAATCGGACATGTTCAAACACAGTATTAAAGGATCATAGTGCGGCCCAAAACACTATTTAATTGTCCTTTTAAATCTTTACACTTTGCCACTGTCCTTCAAACCACTAGGTTTTACACATTTGTCACCAAGAAGTTTTTAATCATTTAAATTAACTTAGAATGATCACTTAATCTTTTATAAATACTTTATATGCAGGTATATATTTAATACAGGTCAGAATAACTAGGTTGATTAATTTTTACACAAATATATCTGTTAAGCTAACATTATTTAACCTATGTTTTGACATTTTTTAGTAAAAGATATTTACCTTAAAGATATTTAACCTCATAAAAAAATAAAAAATCCCTTCCCCTTCCCTTTAAAACCTCACTTGTTGGGTTTATGCTACTCTGAATATTGCCTGAACTTTGTATTGTGAGCACTTCTTGCGTTGTTTTTGCCTCTTCATGATGACTCGCTTAATTTAGTCCTAATTTGTAAGTCGCTTTGGATAAAAGCGTCTGCTAAATGACTAAATGTAAATGTAAATATTTTAAACATTAAAATGGACAGTCAGACATCTGGTCTTTGACAGTATAAAAACAAACTTAGTTACTGATATTTTTTTTATTTTGGCAGATCATCTCCTCCAACCAATCTGCAGTTCAGTCAGTGAAGCTCCGCCCACAGCTATTACATCATCAATTAAGCTCCTCCCACACCAATTCTCCAATAAATGCTGTAAATTCCCATCAGCAGAACATGAGTGATCCAGAACCCTGCAGAATGAAACACACTGAAGATCCTGAAGAACAAATAGGTTGGTGTTTATTCTTCATTCATTCATGATGCTGAAGAACATTCATGTTAGAAACATTCAAGCACTTCATCACATTTAGATAAACAGTTCAACTATCGAATAGGAACTGAATTTTCAACAAATGGTCAGTAAAGGGATGTAGTCAAGTCAAGCTAAGTATAATTTTAGCTCTGGTTTATGGTTCACATTTTTTTTGCAACCAATATACCAAATGTTTTACGAATTATGAATTCCAAAAAACAAATGAATTAAATGAGTAACTTTCTGTAATTATAGTGTACCTTTAAAGTCCTTAAAGGAGAACTCCGGTCAATTTTAACATTGAGCTCATTTTTTGTAAATTTGGAGTTCTGTCAGTACAGAGAACAACGACAAAAATCGGTGTTGCCTACACCGTGTTATCCTCTTTTTAAAATTTGCACCCTGTTGACTTCAATGGGGCATATTTTAAACCTGCTTTTAGCCTCTTAACATTCTTGATGTGTCATTACAAGTGCACAGCCAATGTGAGTGATTCCTTCAGAGTGAACACGGGTCAATCTGACTGCAGTAGATGTGAAAAATATGAATAAAAATTAAGTTAATTCGGCCAGCGCTCATACCTGTATTTACATCCTGTTTTCGGTTGAAGTCCAAAGTAGTCGATTGTCGAGTTCACGCGCGTGATCATAGGTAACTAAACATATGCGCGTGAACTCGACAATCGATTACTATGGACTTCAACCGAAAACAGGATGTAAATACAGGTATGAGCGCTGGCCGAATTAACTTAATTTTTATTCATATTTTTCACATGTACTGCAGTCAGATTCAGCGTGTTCACTCTGAAGGAATCACTCACATTGGCTGTGCACTTGTAATGACACACCAAGGATGTTAAGAGGCTAAAAGCAGGTTTAAAATATGCCCCATTGAAGTCAACAGGGTGCAAATTTTAAAAAGAGGATAACATGGTGTAGGCAACACCGATTTTTGTCGTTGTTCTCTGTACTGACAGCACTCCAAATGTACAAAAAAATGAGCTCAATGTTAAAATTGACCGGAGTTCTCCTTTAAGTGTAAGTATAAGGGAACATTATGCAAAGTTTTGGGAATAAAGGGGGAACAACCAGGAAATTTGACATCTTATTTATACTGTTAGTATTTTAGAACTTTTTAGAATCTAAAGCGCTCCCGATGATTCTAATTAAAAAATGTAATTCAACACTAGAGAACTACAACACAAGGAAGTTCACTTGATTCAAAAACAGTCTAGTGTGAGCGGCCCTCAGGTATTAAAAAGTCTTTTGTAAAATAAATATAAAAGCATGAAATTCATTTATTGTGTTTTAAAAGAGCATAATAAATGCTCGAGCCGCGAAGAAATATGAACCGACGCCTATTTTTGCACGCGACACGCAAGCATGTTGGAAGCATTTCCAGGCAAAATAGAATAGGAAAAGATGTTTATGTCATTTCGACACAAATACATATTAATACATGACATTTTGATGTTTGAAAGTCTCTAGGTTTTGACTTAAATGCAGATATAAATGTAATAAAATTTATAAATGAAAACGCCACACAGCCAGTGTGTCGCCGGTCTTAGAATTATTTTTATGTACTGAAAATAAAAATGACTTTCTTTCATTTCTGACCTAATGGAAGAGAGCAAGGAGAGTGAAGAACTGAGTGAAGTGGAGGAGGAACATCATGTCAAACCTGGAGAAAAACCTTTGAGTTGCTCAAAGACTAAACAGACATTTTTGAAGAAAACAAGAGCCAAGAAATCTACAACCTGCACTCAGTGTGGAAAGAGTTTATCAAGCAAACAAAGACTTGAGATTCACATGAGAGTTCACACTGGAGAGAAACCGTTCACATGTGATCAGTGCGGCAAAACATTTATTAGGGCATCACACCTGAAGACACACCTGACAGTTGAAGGATTACAAATTTATTAAATGTTTAATTTAGTTTTTCCACTGCAATAGTATATAAACTGATAAAGTTTATATATTGATTTCAGATGATTATTGAGTCTCCAGCAAGAGTCTCCTTTCCTGCCAGACCTGTTTTCTCTATTGTGTTTTAAATGAGTCAGATCACTGAGATTCTCACCTTTCGGAGCCCAGACGTTGAATCGTTAGGTTGATTGACTTTCACCTTTTGTTTGAATAGGTATGCTGATTAAATTGAGACTGCCGGTCTGGGGCGGGTTCCTTAAGCTGTATACTCATTTACATGCTTTGTTTGAATTTGTCTCCACCTTCAAAAGTCCCTCCTCCTAAAATGCCTATAAGACACCATGTAAATTAATATACTTTAGATTATGTTGGACGAAACCGCAGCCGCGCTCAAATAAAGTAACTCTTCTGTTTGAACGTGATCCCAACGTCTCCTGGTCTGCTTCGATAAAAGAAAACTTTACAACACAGTTCATACGAAGGAGAAGCCGCATTCATGTTCTGTGTGTGGAAAGAGTTTTTCACAGCTTGGTCATTTACGCGCACATCAGAAAATCCACACTGGTGTGAGAGAGTACATGTGCTTTGAGTGTGAGAAGACTTTTACTGCAGCGAACAGTTTAAAACGGCACCAGAGAATTCACACTGGAGAAAAACCTTACAAGTGTTCACACTGTGACAAGAGATTCAGTCACTCATCAAATCTGAAAAGACATGAGAGGATCCACAGCAGAGAGAAGCCGCACACGTGTGATCAGTGTGGAAAGAGTTTTGCTTTCAAACGCTACCTGGAGAAACACATGAAGATCCATGCAGTGGAGAAACCACTTAGGCTGCGTTTACACTGCAAGTCTTAATGCACAGATCAGATGTTTTGACCATATCTTTTTTTTTTTTTTTTTTTTTTTACATTTACTATATTTTTAATTCACAAAATTTGCAATAAGGTTTCATTTGTTAACATTAGTTGAAATATTAACGCACAATGAACAATATATTTCTTACATAATTGTGTCTTTGGTAAAGTTAGTTGATACAGTTTTGTTCATTGTTTGTTAATACACAGTTTTTCATGTATAATCAGTATTTCAGAGAGTTTTACTGTCCTCTAGCGGAAAACACCAGCACAAACACACACTTCATTCATTCTTTTGATTCTTGATTAATCTTTTTTTTTCTGACAGAAATATCAAAGTGAATAAAGTGTATTGAATGAAAACTCTTATCAAATGTAGCCATGTTTCTCTAAGCTTCTCTGTGTTTTTTGCAGTAGATGTGTTCAGCTTGAGCTCATGCGATTCGTGTGATAATGTGTTGTTTTACAGTGGTACATCTGACACCCTTGCCTTATTTGTATTATTCTCAGGTTAGGTAAGTAAGTCAAATCTGACCTAAATTATAAGCACTTTAACACACTGTACATAGAGTTGGACAGAAGATTTCTCTGTGGTCTGTTCTGGCTGAACGACTTAAAATCAATGCCTAAGAGGCAGACTTTGTTATAAAAATAGAAGTCAGTTTAGGGGAGAGTGGGGTGATTTGTGCCAGGGGGGGAAGTAGTTCCACCCTTGTTTCTGGAAAACCATAGAAGAAATTGGTCATGTGACCACATAATTTTGAAAAGCAATCACTTTTACTCGTCCTCCAAAGAAGAGAGACACATGGCATGAGAGTTAAGCATATTTTAATGCAAAAAACTGTTTTTTCCCTTTCAAAGTAAAATTTCTATGATTAAGGTTTTTTGATTGTAGTGTCTGAACAATTATAGACAAGTTTGAAAACATTTCACACATGTTTTAGTGCTTTAGTAGGCTACACAATGAGTCTATACAGTTAGCAATGATGTTAGCTCTTAACTGCTGGATCATGCTAATTATTCAAACTTGTGGGTCTGGGGTGATTTGTGCCAAAGGGCATGGGGTAAGTTGTGCCAGATCCAGACCACCTAGACCTACATACTCACAGGGGATAATCTTGAGAAGTGAGGAGATGGGCATGCCTCATCAGTGTTTGACTTAGGCCTGCCTGCTATTTGTTTAATTTAGCTGACACTGATTTCAGTTTTGAGTTTGCACTATGTTATTAAAGGGACGTTTTGTTCAGTTTTTAAGTGGCCTATGTCACAATAGGATGTTTAGAAATTAGCCTAGTCACTTTATTCTTATATGTTACCTAATTGACAGACAGCGCTATGTCAACAGGCATCTATTGCCAAAGCCTTTTTGCCTGAAATGAGTCACAAATATCATATATTGTGTTGCTATGGTGCTCTAAATGGTTGCTAGGGCATAGCTTGATAGCTTCACAATGATCCTGAGAGACTGATTGGTCGTCTGAGTAAAATGAGCCCGCCCCCTTGTCTCTATGACACTGTGATCCAGAGTTATGTTCAATACAAAATCCCTATGCAATTGACCATATAGGAAAAACGCTTGCTATGGTATTCCAGGGTGACAATATCTAAAAAAACCTTAAATGAGTAATTTTGTATTGAATTTATCTTGCTTTCATATAGCATTACGGTTCATAACAGTAAAATGTTCTGTTTTACTTCAGAAATCACTGGCACAATTTACCCCCAATGTATTCCCCCAAAGGCACAACTTCCCCCGCACCAGGGGCAAGTTGTGCCATGAGACCACTTTTTTTCCAAGAGCTATATTTCTGAAACCATTTATTTCAGATCCAAAGTTATTGTTCTCAGGGATACACCACATCCTGAAACATATGTACATCCTTAAGTTGAAGGCATTACTGCCATGGCCTCACTTTAAAGTCACTTTGAGTAAAAACTGGCACAACTCACCCCACTCTCCCCTATTGATTATAAAGCCTTTGACACATGCTTTTCATCTTTTAAGAACAACGCAGTGTCGTCAGCCAAATGTGTCGTCACTATCCCGATGACGTGACCACTCGATCGAGTTTTCCCTTCCTATGGCAAGCCGTTTTAGCATTTAATACCCCTGGCTGTACTAGTCAGAATTTAGAGTTGTAAAAATTCCAGATATCTATTCTATCTTCAAATGAGTTTTGACTTGTGGAAATTGTAATTAAAGATATCTATAATTGATTTTGTATTAGTCATAATCCTAATTATAGTTGGTAGAGGGTCTAACTGACACGTCGAAGATTTAGATTTACCTATCAGACCCACTATCTCTGAAGTAGTTGGTAGTGTAAAGTTAGAGAAAACAGATTGGGGAGGTGTGTGAGTGATAGACTGACAGGAGTCAGTGGCCCTCATTTATCAATCTTGCGTAGAAACGGGCGTATATGTTGGCGTAAGATTATGCTTACACTCCTCTCACCGCCTGATTTATGAAGCTGTGCGTACCTTTGAAATCCAGGTGTACGCAATACCTGCCCTTGATAAATGCCGCGGCTGAAAACGATCGTCATTAGAATAACACGCCCCGATATATTCAAGTCTCCGCTTCCCCCACGCCCTCATTTTACTTCATGGACACACGGAAGACAGCAAAGAAGAGAAACTTGGATGAGCAAATGACCTATCACAATGCATTATTTTACAGCACGTGTTTTGAAACAATTAGCATTTAATTTCGTATCACGTCACATGTATTGGGGTGTACAATAGTGATGATGATGTGATGTGGAGTACCATTCATTCACATTAATAATTGCATGACAATTTGTAATATTCTTCTTCTTATTATTATGGTTTTTATTATTAATGACGCTTATTGTTATTTAGAAGAAGAATGTCGTTATTATTATTATTATTATCTGAATTATTTTTTGGTCATTGAAAGCCTTTCATTACTGAACCCAGTCCGTGCGCACCTGCCGGGCCTAACCATCGTTTCAAAGAACAGTACGACGGCGAGCGCGTCGAGTATAGAGTATTACCAACGCATTCTCATCCTAGGGCGTCATATTTGGGGAGGTGCGCGCGCAGTCTGCGGAGACTTGCGCTGCGGAGCCAGGCGAAAGTATAAACAAGGCTTGAAACGTCAGGTAAAGCGCACAGGCTCGCAACTGAAGGAATACATATGCCTACAAATCAAATGCTTTGGTAAAGTCACACAAATTAAACATTGAAGTCCATGTTGCACAAAAATAAACACTGAAGTTTATAATTACTATATATATATATATTTTTTTTACAGTGGGTCATAATATATCATATCTTTTAGTTTGTCATTGCGTTTTGTGGTGTTAGGAATTGTTTTTCTGCGCATTTCCACACTAACTCAAAACGTGCGTACACCACCTCCTGAGCTGGCGTAGGATTTGAGCGTGCCGTACGCCAACGTCCATATTGATAAATCTCAAAGTCACCGTGGTTTTGGGTGTACGCCAGGTGTACGCTGGACATTTGGTGTACGCACTTTTGATAAATGAGGGCCATTGTGAATAGTACCAGTAAGTAATTGCTGATGTACATTTTCAACCTTAGATGCACAAAAAGTCAAAAAGCGATCACATAAGTCAGTGGAATACATATCAGATGGCAAAGAATCAGGGGGTTGCAGAATATTGTTTACCACCAAGAAAAGGGACCTGGAGTTCCCATTGCTAACTCCAATTATGTTGGAGTAGTAATCAGATTTAGCCTTGGACAGTGCATTTATATAATTTTGAATATGTTCAGCATACATTTCTTTATGAACAGTAAGGCCAGACCTGACGTACAACCGCTCTAACCTACGGCCTTTAGTTTTAAGTTCACGCAGTTTAGGTGTAAACCAAGGAGCTGAATGTACAAATTAAACAGTTCGAGTTTTCACAGGTGCAAATTCATCTAAAATCATGTTCAGTCCATCATTGTAGTATGTAATCAGTTAATCAACAGTAGAGAAATCAGATTTACTGGAGAAGATAGCAAGTTCATCAGCAAGAGTATAGGTACATCAGTGTTCTTAATATTCCAAAATGTGATCGGACGTCACGGGTTTACTTTAAAAACTGCCAGCTTGGCACAAAAGGACACCAGCAGGTGATCTGAAATGGACAGATCAGAAACAGTACAATTATAAGGTGTTACACCAGAACAGCAAACAAGATCAAGAGTATGTCCCTTAGTATGAGTGGGCAGTGTGTTAAATTGTTGCATACCAAAGCAATCCAAACATGATAAAAATTCATATGTAAATGCATTACTGATATTGTCTATATGAATGTTAAAATCACCCAGAATGATTACATTTGGAGACATGGAAGATAGATAAGTCAAAAGTTCAGATAGTTCAGTTAAAAAGGCATTATTGCTCTTGGGAGGACGGTAAATAGTTGTGAGGATGGTAGGAATTGCACCATTGATTTTTAAGGCAATTGTTTCAAAAGAAGAATATGCAGACAAAGTTAACTGAGATACTTTCAATTTCTCTTTATAAAGTATTGCTAGCCCCTTTCCCCGTCCCGTATCACAGGATTTACAAACATAACCATGTCCTGGGGGAACAGACTGGTTTAGATGGAAAAGTCATTTGGTTTCTGCCATGTCTCAGTAAGACAGAGAAAGCCAAACTCACGGTCAGACAGTAGATCGTACACCAGAGGTCCTTTATTGGAGAGTGATCATATATTAAGTAATCCAAAGGAAAAATAGTTTTTACCAGAATCGTTGCCAACCGATCTGGCCAGGTTGGTTAATACACTGTGATCGACAGTCCGTGTGAGCCTCCTCGGCGAGCGTGGTTTAGATGACCAAAAGGACCATATTCAGGGCCGGACTGGGACACAATTTCAGGCCGGGAAATCCCACACCCATCCAGGCCATCCCATGGACCCAAATAAAATTTAGAAACACAGACAACCCTATTTTTTCCTAAATTACATTTATTGGTCTAAATCCTTAGGCTGGGGCCATGCAAAATAATTAAAGGCTTTCTCTTGAACAGTATCCTCACTTCCCTTTTCCTTCTCTTCATTTACCCTAATATCTTCATGTCTCTCACTTCCACCAGTATCATCAGCCTCGTACACTAAGTAAAGTGGAGTACTAGTGTTTTATATATATATATGTGTGTGTATGTATGCATGTATAAAGTGTGCGTATTTTTCTTGTACCTGTCTCTTCTTCACCTGTCACTTGTTCTTGCCTCATGTTAAAAACAGAACTGTCCTCCACAGTAAAACAACCACCTTATTGTAATTTGGTTTGCCCAGAATCTACATTTATGTTAGTAAAAAATCTAAGTATTATATTTATGACAAAATGTTGTTGTTTTCATCTTAAAAATTACTTAAATATCCAACATTTAGCAACACAAGGCTATATTTCATACAATATAAAAAAAAAAACACTTATTTTACTACTACATGTCATCTCACTCCCTGGCTGACTGTGTGATCATTGCACCACAGCTAGTGCTAGGTTGACTGTCTCCACCTTCATTTGATAAAAAAAAAAAAAAAAGAAAAAAAAAAAAAAGGAAAGGAAAGGATTTTTTTTTTTAACCTCACAAATGGGCAGACATAATTTTCTAAATTGTCTAATAAAATGTTATTGCATTATTTTTTTGTTGATGTCTGCACTATCACTCCTGTCTCCCTGCTCCCAGTACCACATAAATGTTAATATTTGTCTGCTAAATTACTAATGTAACTTTACACTAAATAATATTAATCTCCTTGAGCATACAGTATTTTGAGTGACTAATAGGGGTGCTACCGCTAACATTTGCTGGCATTTCAATACTAAGTTAACAAAGAAAAAAGTACAGTATTTACAGATGAAACTGACCTGCACTTGAAGCCCTGAACAGGTCAATCATTTTGCAACATTTTGCTGCTTGTTCTCTGAGTGGCTTCTTTTTCGTTGTCCTTTCCCTCTCTGCTCCACCTGGCTGTCAAGAAAAGGAAAGGAAAGGCCATTTAAGACTTGCTTGATTTAAAAGGCATGAAGATACAACGTGAAGAGACTGTGTGTGAAGATGCAGTACAGCTGGATCAAGGATAACACCACATTTTCTGCCAAATGAGGTACGTTACGTTAATGTTATGTTTACGTTAGACTTTATATTGTCTTGTCTTTGTTTTAGACAACACACAGACATTATACACATATTATTTGACTTTAAACCCCAAATAATGACCTTGAAAGATTCAAGGACGATATTGGTTCATTTAGAACGATACGATCCGAAACGATTCAGTGACTTGAAATCGATTCAGTGACTTTTTAGCCAAAAATACACTGTGTTTCCTGCTATCTGGCATCCCGGGGTGTGGGAATACTATTGGCTGAACTGGCAGTGGGCGGAGTCACACAGACCAAAACAAAACTGACTGAATATAAATAATAAGTAAATAACTGGCTGTCAAGGCGACCTTGAGTGTCCAGAAAGGTGCCAAATAAATAAAATGTATTATTATTATTATTATTATTATTAGAGGTGTTTTTCAGAGAAACGAGGATGTGAACTCGGCATGTTTCCTAAATATCTGCAAACATATTATGATATGTCTATGCTTTAGTAGAGTGAAGAAGTTACAGCACCTTTAGTTTATGAAAGTACACTTTGAAGTATACTCTCAGTAGACTAGTTTAGAAGTTTTTTCCTGCAAAAATACTAGAAGTTTTCTTTAAGTGAACATAACATCATACATATAGTTTACTATTTACATGTATATAATTATTTATTTTTTTTGCTCTTTAAGGTATACTTATTTGTTTGTTGATTCAGAATGATGATCAAAACACAGATGGAGGTCAACACGCTGCATACATCTCTTAGGGACTGGAGCTCATGAACAGGCTATTGATGTTATCCGCTTATTTTTAGCGGGATAGAAAATGCTCGTGTTTATAGCCAGTCATTAAACTACAAGTGTTGAGAAGTTTCACTCTCAGGACATTCAAGCATTTAATCAAAATGGAAAAACTAACATCATATGACTTTCTTTACAGATAAGAATATAGCCTTTAAATGTAAGTTATGCAATGGGAAAAACACATCTCAAGCCAGAGTAAACAACACAGACATCTGAACAGCGTCCGGGCAAAGCTGTGATAAACTGAAATCTCACATCATGCCTGTTAGAAGTGGCACTTGTTTGTTTTTAGCAGAACGACCAGAAAGCATCTGGAAGGACGGAGAGAACGGCACTGATCCAGAACCTGCAGAATGAAACATCATGATAATGAAGAACAAAGAGGTTGGTGTTTATTCTTGATTCCTCATTCATTCATCATGATGAAGAACATGCTGATGCTCACCAGATTTACATTGCGAGAATAAAAACATGACAAATTAAAGCAAATAAAAAACCCAAGTGATTTTTTTTTTTTTTTTTTAGGTTTGCTTTTATTATTATTTTGTCATTTTTAATACATTTGACACAGGAAAGGCAAATGTATGGTGCATGAAGATTTGAAATAGAAACAGTGGATTCTGATGAAACATTCACACTGTGCTCGAATATCCCCCTACTGATAAAGCAATGCTGTAATTCTTCAGCAAGTCTTTGAGCAGCTTACAGCAAACATTGAAACAAACCATTTAAATACTGAGCATGCATCTCAGTGGCTCCAATCAGCTCGTGTCGATGTGAATGACTAGATCACGTCAAGCCTGCGCCATCTAGAGTTTCATGACCAAACTAGTGATTAATAACACAAATCATCTTCATGACATTAAAATAGATCATAATCGTGCACAGCAGTTGTTGACCAGATTTGATGGGATTAAAATGACTGTTGAACTCATCAGTGATCTTGACTTTGAGCTTCACTTTTCATTTCAGAAGCAAAAAAATCTGTCACCGCTTCAGGTCTCCTGCCCTCAGTGTAAAAAACGCTTCACATGTAAATCAAGTCTGACGATTCACACATGAGAGTTCACACTGGGAAGAAGCGGCTCAGGCTTTCTCTCTAAAATCACATCTTCTCATTCTGAAGAAAGACCATTTAACTGTGATCAGTGCGGTAAACAGTTTCATTGGGGGTCAGTCCTGAAGAAACACCTGAAGATTCACACAAAGGATTCATTAGTATTACGGCAAAAAAAGTGTTTCAGTGAAACTGAAAGAGTGCCAGAAAATTCACAGTGAAAAAGAAAACTCTGCAGCAAGAGATACAGTTTGTCAGAAACATGAAACGGTTCACACTGGAGAGAAACTCCAGTTTCAACTGCAATTTGCATTTAGTTTAACTGCATTTAGTTTAACTGCATTTAGTTTGATCAGAGTTTGATCAATTATCTAGTCTAACTAGATCATCTTCAAACGTGACACGATAAAGCATCTCTTCCATAGAAATTTGTCATAATCAGCGGCAAACGAGAGACACGATAAAGAAACATCATCCAAAGTCTTCAACGTTCATCTTCAGGACCAGCAGTGTGAGATTCAGAACGACTCAAAGATGGAGATTCATCTACGTTTTCCTTAATGACATGGGCAAAGAATGGGCTTTATAATGATAATTTTATGTTCATTTTCTTAAATTCTCTTATGAAGGAAAGTAGTAATTTTTTAAATTAAATAACTCCGTGTTCTTGTGCTGGCAAAGTTCAGGAGCTTTTGACACTTTTAAGAGAGACATGAATCTGATATTAATTTTTGAATAAACTCATTACTCATTTTATCAACAACTCATTGTTATTGTCTGTTTTTATGAACTCCACATATATTGTACATTACAAAAAGTTTGAAATGTATATTTTAAATGCAATGAATTATCATTGATACATTTGATGTTATTATTAATACCATTATAGATGTGGAGTGGATTTAAGGCTATATGGACTATACTAGTTATTTTAAGTCTGATTAATATCCCGGTAGGAATACGTTTAATAAATGTGCAGACAAGCATGCTGTTGCTAATAGCAATAGCAGGAGATTCCTTCAACAAATAACCCAGGAGCAGTTTCACCCAGATCTACAGCTTATTTAAATGCAATTATTTATAAAATTACTGTTAGTAAATGCAATAAAGCTAATGTAATGGTCAGAATAACTCATGTTATCAATAAGCTCAATAACCAAGGAAACACTCACATACCCAAAATTCAGCAATAAATTAGATTAGAGAAATACATTAACGAACATGATAATATTCAGCATATAATAATAATAATATTCTCAAAAGCCATATAAATATATATTTAGGAAGGATGGTTGGAAAACAGGCATATGTGGAGAAGTAGAAACTGTGAGCCACTAATGGACTGTTTATGTCATCTTACAGAAAGAAGTCTCATGTACTCAGAGCTGTCGGAAGCTGAAGTTATTTATTAAAATCATTACTTTGTACTAAGGACTATGAGAACAAAACTTTTTCTCAAATTTTTTGCACCGAACTGGACTAAATATATGAAGAGTTCAGATGCAAAAGCCTCTAAATGCCATTTGAAATTTTCTTATAGAATGATTATTTTTATCAAGCTTGTATATTTAAGTTCAGTAATTTCACTTAAATTATAATTAATAGGTAATCTTCATTGCAATTTAAGTGAAATTATTGAATTAAAATATACGAGCTTGATAAAAATGATCATTCTATAAGAAAATTTCAGATGGCATTTAGAGGCTTTTGCATCTGAACTCTTCATATATTCTGTTAAATCTGATAATTCTTCAAATGAACTGAGGAGGGCAGCAATACGCCATTGTAGCGTCTCGTCTACCGCAAATATCAGAAGAAGAATAAGAGTCTTCTGAGGTGAGGAGAGCAGTTCGCGGTATTTCTCATATTTACACAACCATCACACACACTTTATAGAGTTTGATTAAGCGACAGGCTCATTTCTGTATTGTTTTCATTGATCACAGCGATAGTTTGTGCGTCTTTTCTGGCGTCTTCCTTCTGAAATAAACATTTAGTGCAGCAGCAGCGAGCATGAGGATGTTGAGTTCATTCAGACCTGAGCGATTTTGTGTTCGTTTGTGTGATTGTCTCGATGTTTGTGTGAGAACTGTTACTGAATGTCAAGTTAAAAGTTAAAGTTTGAGATCTGTGAGGGGAATTGATGGGAAACGATCTCAAGTTTGCCATTTTAATTTGTAGCCTACCTTTATATTTCTTTGCTGACATTAATTTTTTTTTTGCAGATTATTAAAGAGGACAGTGAGAACATGAGTGATCCAGAACCCTGCAGAATGAAACACACTGAAGATCCTGAAGAACAAAGAGGTTGGTGTTTATTCTTCATTCATTCATGATGCTGAAGAACATTCATGTTAGAAACATTCAAGCACTTCATTACTTTTTTTAAAAATGGTTATAGTTTTTCTTATTATTATTATTGTTATAAAATTTTTCGTTTTCAACAAATGGTCAGTAAAGGGAAGTTTGATAAACTCTCCAAATTTTTGTCAAAATCAGGTCAAATTAAATATTATAGCTGTTTTATTTTACATTTATATGAAGTTAAACATTTTTGCAGGCATGTTACCAAAATGTTGGACATTTATCAATATAGCTTATATATATATATATATAGGAAATTAAGGCGAGACACTACAGGTGAATAGGGTACGCATTTTAACTAGTAGATAATATCAGAGACGAATGGAGAGTATTAAACAACTGTTTGATGATCACCCCCATAACTTTGTCAATCATTTAAATGCTTTTTATTCACGTTTTGACAATAATGTAGGTATTGAGCATAATGTTACTCTGACAGAATCTGAACCGATGAGAATAGAGGTAGGGGAGGTTATCAAAGTGCTCTGCAGAATTAAACCAAATAAGGCTACAGACGGCCTTAAAGGTGCTCTAAAGCGATCCCGGGAGTCGTAACTTCTTGTTGACATTCGAATTGTTGTCAAACAAAACGGAGGCTAGCTAGGCCCTCCCTCCTCCTCATCCCGTCTCCTCCCTCCTCCCCTCCCTTCCGGCATAAAGGAAAGTCAAAATAGTCACTACAAACGAAGTTAAGTTTTACTGATACTTCATTCAATGTGTAATGTCGCCAAGTTAGATAAATGCTTTTATATATTGCAGAACAGAATGCAGAAAAAGAGAAACATTATCTTAATCGTTTCGCCACCTGAGGTTATAACTATAGCTCCCATAAAAGGACGCAATAATAGCAAGATAACGTTAGCTTCGCGTGTCCCAGTGAGCATAAACAACGGCGGCGGCGTAAACACATTTAGTCAAAGTTGTCAATAGCCTATAAATGAACAATCAAATTCATAACAAACCGTGGGTGAAAACAGTCATTCACACAAATTGTCGCCCTACTGTGAATTTGCTTGATCATTTACAATAGAGATTGATCGCTTGCTGAAACATATATGTTGTATTCACCAAAGTTAACTCTGACTGCATAGTTCTAGCTAATTACATCCTTGTGTTGGTTTGGCGAACATGAACGTCAGTTTAGAAAGAAAGACGGATTTACCTGTTCTGCAAAAACAGAGCAACTATGTCGGATTGGAAGCCCTTCTGCCGGCGGAGTTCTCGCCACCTTTCGAAGGTTTTTCCGATGTAAATTCGGGACTTCACGCGTTCCTTATCCTCGTTCCTTATCCTTGTCCCTCTTCTTTGCAATTTGTTCATCGAAACGTCGTCTCTTTGGTCGTGTGTCGGCCATAATTCAAACTTCCCTCTTCATGCTTCTCTCTCCTCCACACACCCCCTTCATGTGTACGCGCACTAACCCCCCAAACCCCACCCTCCAAACCCCACCCTCCAATGCTTCTTGTCGGTGATTGGCCGGAGCACTGTTTGTTGTGTTTCGTGGTGCGGGTGAGCCCAGTTTGTTTTTGTTGCCGTTTGTGGAGCCTGTGGTGTCTAGAGAGACCGCGTTTTTTTACAGTGTGTTCAGGGGACAGGCAGCTAGCGGATAGTGAGGAGATGTTTGCTGTATGTGACAAAAAATGTTTGGGCCTAAAAAACGCGTCGCATCACTTAGAGCACCTTTAAGGGTATTATTCTAAAAGAGTGTGCAGGACAACTTGGGCATGTGTTTGCTAGGCTGTTTCAGGTCTTTTTAGATGATGGTTTTGTGCCAGTAGCATGGAAAAACACTACTGTTATCCCAGTACTTAAAACATCTTATGCCAGAGCTCCTAAAGACCTTCGCCCAATTGCCCTTACATCTGTTCTGTGCAAGTGCTTGGAGCGTTTATTATGTAAAGAACTTTTAGCACAAATTAATGGTTCTGTAAATCCATTACAATTTGCTTACATGCCCAATCGGAGCACAGTGGATGCCTCCCTGATCTTACTTCATAAGGCCCAGCACCATTTAGATAAAACAAATGCTTTTTATGGATTTTAAATCAGCATTCAACACTGTACAGCCGCAAATGTTAAAGAAAGATTGTGAGATTAGGTTGTATGTAGCTGGGTAGATGACAAATAAGGGGGAAACAGCATTTTTTTAAACAAAGTTCTAAATTGCTTGAGAATTGTATGAATTTCTAAAGTTCAAATACTGTTGTTTTTGAAACTGTTAGAGGTTAGCAGATTTTTTTTCTCATTATGTAATTTATTAAGCTTTTCTCACAGCTCCAGGCAAAATATGTCCTGCGGTGTGACATGACATTACTATAAAATTCAAATATTGAAATATTATTAATTTCAAATACAAATCAGGTATGTTTTAAGTTTAACAAGTATTCTTAAAGAATGATCATTAAAATTCTGCATATTATTTTTTTCACAGCTGTTTTTCTATTGTATTCTTTGCTTGTGCCATCTTTTACCAGTCACTCCAGTGGAAATATTGTGTAAAATTATATATATTTTTTGAAAATGTTTATTATTTTTTATATAGTTATATTATGCAATGTTTTCAAATGCATATAATCATTTAAGCTATTTAACATAGTAAAAGTCGTTTAATTGTGTTTGAAGTGATGTCACACCACAGGACATCCCGTCACACCACAGGACGAAATGAGACACTGTATGAACATTTATGGTGAAATTTATTGAATATTTTTGTAACAAACAAATTCATTTGCATCTCTATTTGAACATTAATGAAAATGCAACATATCAGTACAATCTTATTACTTAGTGTATGAATTTGAACTAAAAACATAGTAAACAAGACATACTGAATAATTAACATTTTGGAGGCGTCAAATCTGACCCAGTCATAAAGACCATTCATTCCCATTTTTAACTTAAAAGACTAAACAAAAATATCTTGTTTCTCAGGAGAAAGTCATTAAAATCATGCTAAAATAATTAAAAGCATGTTAAAATCATCAATTCAGCTCTTTGAACAAAGATTCCAGTGAACAAGAGAAATTTGACTTCACCATGTGCTAACCTTTCCCTGTACCTCCTTGTCCTTTCTTTGCTCATGCCTAAAAACTGACAAATCACTTTAAAAACAATGATCAGTGACTGTTAACATACACATACAACAAACAAATGAAGACACATATATATATATATTTGTGTTTAATATATGTATAATATAGGTATATTATGTATAATGAAGACAGATATATATTTGTTTAATATATTTATAATATAGGTATATTGTATATAATATTTGCAATATTTGTTTAATATATATAGAGAGACAGAGATATATTTATATTTATGTTTAATATTGCAAACATAACAGACGGAAATCTAGCTAGACATCTGACTTAATTATGTCACACTACAGGACGGGCTGTCACACCACAGGACTTTTTCACTTTTGCAGCCATTTTGAGTAATTGCTATACAAGACTGACCTTGGGCATTACAGTAACTGAATAAGTTCATTGTTTTAAACCTGAATATGATTCTTTTTTTAAAATATTTTTCTTTTTTCTCGAACTAGATCAGTCTAGATCAGTCACACCACAGGACTATCAAAAATGGACACGTTCATGGTCTGACAGAAATTATGAAATATATCAAATTAATAAGAGATTAACACTCACATTTTAACCTCCTTAGCACATCCAAACATCTGGGGGACTTCCTGGTAGGGGGCTTGACTAAAGGACCCCTATGGCTGTCCATGTAACTGCCAGTACAAAAATCTAATATCCTATGTCACACTGCAGGACAGCATTTTTGTTTCAAAACTAAATGTACTGTAAATATTATTTTAGTACTTTTTAGCATTTTGAAAACTTAAGTTAATTAAGTAAATACATACAAAATAATGCCAAGGCATTTATTAGCTGCTCCAAACATATCTGCTTTATTTTACTAATATTTACATTTGATGAGTAATCAATGTTACAGTCACACCGCAGGACATTTTGCTATTCACCTTGAAATTTGAAGAACACCAAATATATTTTACGTCCCAAAATCATAATATTGAAATAAAATGATGTTCTATGCCCCACTGGCATGTGTTGTTTTAGTTGAAAAATGCAGTTCAGTAAACATTTACACTTGATTACAGAAAAAACATGCGTCACGTCATCTGCCCAGCTGACTAATCTTATGGATTGAGACATTTTTAAGTAATATACCCCAACGAGTCTGTGTTACTGGAATCTCATCTGATTGTATAGTTTAAAACTCAGGGTTATCACAGGGATGTGTATTATCCCCTTTGCTTTTCTCTGTTTATACTAACGAACTTCAATGCAACAGGGATGATCTCACTTTAATTAAATATGCAGATGACTTGGTTTTAATTTATTGCCAAACAGACAAAAAATAAAAAATTCAACCTATATTGAGTGTAGTAAAAATCTTGTACAATGGTTTGACAACAGTCATCTACAACTGAACATTGAGAAGACAAAGGAATTATGCTGAGGGAATCAAAATAAGAAATGTACAGCTGGCCCAATTTTAAATATCTAGGTACAATCATTGATGATAAACTCTCATTCCAGGAAAATGTGGACCATAAACATAAGAAAACAAGATAGCGTTTAGGTCTAAGAAATCTTGCCATTGATAGGAGGATCCGAACTATTGTTTATAGATCGATGATCGAAAGTATTTTAACTTATAATATTGTTTCATGGTATGGAAATTTAACAATGAGACAGTAAAATGAGTAATTAACGAAGCGAATAAGATTACTGGCCAAAACCAGAGTACATTGCAAGAGCTGTTTTCACATTATATGGAGAAAAAGGCTTTAGCAGTATATTCAGACCCTCCACTCCTGCTTTGAGGCCCTTCCTTCGGGGCGTCGGCTGCAAATACCGTTTGGTTAAAAGAACGTTTACAAAAGATAATTTGTTCCATTGGCGGTGACAGTTTTAAATCAAATTCTCAATTGAGGTAGTTACTATAGGTCAGGGGTGCCCAATCCTGCTCCTGCCGATCGACTGTCCTGCACAGTTCATCTCCAACCCTAATCAAACACACCTGCCTTTACTTTTCAAGTGATCCTGAGGACCTTAATTGGTTGCTTCAGGTGTGTTTGATTAGGGTTGGAGATGAACTGTGCAGGGGTGCGTTTCCCGAAAGCGTCGTTAGCCAGCTAGGGTCGCAAGTTCCGTCGTTATCAGCTTAGTTCAACAAGTCGGTGTTTCCCGAAACCATCGTTCAAACGAACATTCGCAAACAGCATCACAGAGTTGAGTGGTTGGAACGACAGCTCTCGAGCTGTGGCATGACATGACATGTGGACTTAATAAATCCTTATCTTGAGCAATATAAGCAAGCTGACATTCAGTACAACCTGTGTCTTTTATTTAGAATACATACAAATGTCATTTACGTCTTTGAGTTTGTAAAGAGATTTAAAGCACCGTTTTTGAAGACTGCGCATGTGCGAACGTGCTCTACTAAGTAAGAACGAGCCTATGATTGAATCTGGAAATAAAGCAAAATAACTGAGGAAAATGAGAAATAGTCCTCAGATGTCATGTCTGTAATTTATATCAAAACATCTACCGTTAATTTGATCGCAAACATTTTCATTAAAAGAAGTTATTACTCCACCGTCATAAACCAACGTGGTTGAAGGACCACTTTGCGACAGTATGGTTTCAGGAAACAGTCGTGATTAGCTAGTTGGTTTCTTCAATGATGCATTGTACTATGGTGGTTAAGCAGCGAGTTACGTCGTTGTACGGAAAACGCACCCCTGGACAGTCGATCGGCAGGGGCAGGATTGGGCACCCCTACTATAGGTGTATGAATGTTATACATATTGCATTTATTAGTTTTAATCATGTTTGTCCCATGTGTTTTATTATGTGGTATAGCCTACACTGTGGTATATACTATGATATACAATACTATGAACTTTAAACAACGCAGTTTTTACAAAATAAACTGAAATGATTACTGTCTCCATCTCACCACAGCTTTACACAACCAGCAGAAAGAGAGCAACTCGAATAAAAATAAGTTATGTTTTATTGATTTTTGTGTGATTGATTTTTTTTTTGTCATTATGAACAGTATTTGGTGCCTCTTAGTTTTTTATTATAATTATTTTTAATAAATGCCATTAAACAGAACAATACAATGAGACATAATCATTCAAAGTCAAAAAATACAATGTGATTAAAGTAAAATAAAACGGTGCCCGAGGACAATGTTTTTTCTATAACAAACAACAGAAAAAGGGTGCTACTTTATGCACCATCATCACACCTGCTTTCAATGCCATAAGCTCTAATGGCCTTTTTACTATTTGGCGCGTCTTTGACCGTTGGCGGCCGATGACGTCACCGCTCGCGCCGCGTCGAGTCTTCTGAGGTGAGGAGAGCAGTTCACGGTATTTCTCATATTTACTCAACCATCACACACACTTTATACAGTTTGATTAAGCGACAGACTCATTTCTGTATTGTTTCCATCGATCACAGCGATACTTGTGCGTCTTTACTTGTGCGTCTTTTCTGGCGTCTTCCTACTGAAATAAACATTAAGTGCAGCAGCAGCGAGCATGAGGAGAATATGTTGAGTTCATTCAGACCTGAGCGATTTTGTGTTCGTTTGTGTGATTGTCTCTGTTTGCAGTGAGAACTGTTACTGAATGTCAAGTCAAAAGTTAAAGTTCAAAAGAACAGCATTTATCTGAAATCTAAAACTTTTGTAACATTAAACACTACCGTTCAAAAGTTTGGGGTCAGTAAGAATTTTAATTTTATTTTTTTGGGGAAATAAATAAAATAAATCTATACTTTTATTCATCAAGGATGAGTTAAACTGATCAAAAGTTACAGTAAAGACATTTATAATGTTAGAAAATATTCTATTTTAAATAAATGCTGTTCTTTTGAACTTTTTCATCAACGAATTTTGATAAAAATTTGTACACAATGTTTTCAACATTGATAATAATGAATATTTCTTGAGCATCAAATCATCATATTAGAATGATTTCTGAAGGATCATGTGACACTGAAGACTGGAGTAATGATGTTGAAAATTCAGCTTTGATCAGGAATAAATTACAGTTTAAAATATATTAAAATAGAAAACAGTCATTTTAAATTGTCATAATATTTCACAATATTACTGTTTTTTTTTTTTTTTTTTTATCAAATAAAGGCAGCTTTGGTGAGCAGAAGATACTTATTTGAAAAACATTAAAACAATCTTACTGACCCCAAACTTTTGAATGGTAGTGTACATGTTTTTTAATAGTTTTTTTGAGAGTTTTTTGATTTGATAGTTAAAAGATTAAAACATTTTGCTAACATGAGGTCTTGTGTCACTGTCAGTCTTTTTACATCAGTGCAAAACTAGGGTTTGCAGATTAAGACCACTATTCATCAGCATGCATTGATTAATCCCATGACCAGGCTTGCCAACTTTTCAGTTTAGCTCGGAGTGAGACTTCTCCAACGGGGGGGGGGGGGGGGAGACTTCAAAGGGGGGGGGGGGGGGGGGGAGACTTCAAAGGGGGGAGGGGGGGGAAGACTTTCCCTCTCTGCCGTGCGTGCGCGCGCTATCGGTTGGTTTGGAGCACAGTCTGTCTCGCATGCGTGCTCGCTCTAGATTGTGGGAGATTTTTAAATCATTTGCGCCATAACTAGTGGTCCATCCAGTAGTTAAGAGCCTGAATTGTTTATAGTAATTCTGAAATTTAGTGCACATGAGTGAAAAAAAATACAGCACAGAAGAATGTCTATTTTTGCGTGAGATTTCTTTGTTGAGCGTGAGAGCGTGAGATTGAGGCTGAATGCGTGACTGTCACGCGAGATGCGTGAGAGTTGGCAACCCTGCATGACATGTAGCAAAAAAAAAATAAAAAAGGTGCGACCAAATCATATGCTGGTGCGACCAACTGAGAAAGTTGGTAGCACCAGTGCAACCAGTGGAAAAGTTAGTCTGGAGCCCTGCCTTTGAGGTGTATATATTTTTGATACTGGACTCTGGAGTTGCTTTTGCAAAAGCACTCGACTTTGTTAGATAAAATAATTTCTTGGATAGTAAAGTTATTTTCTGGCATCAAGACTTCAAGATTGATTTTTAATGAAGTGACAGACTCTACAACAATATGCCTATATTTGAATGAAGAAGGAGAATCATTTTAGGGTTATGAATTGAATGAGCATCACTTACTTTATGATGGACAGAAAGACATGATGTACAGATTTTTTACAGATGTGTATTTAGTTTAAAAACACTCACTAACTGATACAGAGTCCTGCACGGGTCCGATTTTGTAAATCCGCACCTGACCCAACCCGCTTAAAATAGAACCGACCACCCGACCCGCAACCGAAATAAAATCCGTTTAGACTATCACATTATAGAGTCTATAATATAGACACACAGGAAAAATTTTCCTGGAGGGCCACAGCTCTGCACAGTTTTGCTCCAACCCTAATCAAACACACCTGATCCAGCTAATCAAGGTCTTCAGGATTACTAGAAACTTCCTTGCAGGTGTGAGTTGGAGCTGGTTGGAGCTAAACTGTGCAGAGCTGTGGCCCTCCAGGAATTGAGTTTGAGATCACTGGTTTAGACTATCACATTATAGAGTCTATAATATAGACACACTTACAAAAATGTTTATTGCCCGGTCATACAGAAGTTATTACACAACCATTAACACAAGGTCAACTTCAGCCGAATCTGTCAAAAGGCCGGTACATGAAGAACATGGCTAACGTTACAACAAAACTGAGTAGCCTAATAACAGACGCGTCAAAAGGCCGGTACATGAAGAACATGGCTAACGTTACAACAAAACTGAGTAGCCTAATAACAGACGCGGCTACAACACTATTTTCTGCCACGCAATTTTGTCTAGCCTACATCTGACAATTTTGGGTTCAAACACACCCTGCACACCACACATACTTAACAGTGTTAAATGTGAAAAATACTGTTCGATAGAACTGCTTGGTTTGTTACCACAGTTCCTGCGTGCTTCCTCGATAAAGTTCCACATTTGCGGCTATCCAACACGAAAATCGGCGCCCGTGAGGAGACGACTCCACGCCCGTGAGGAGACAACTCCACGCCCGTGACGAGACGACTCGACGCCGGCAATATGTTATGCCCTAAATTAATGCATGATTAACTAACTGTATTTTTCTATGTACATTTCTGAAATGCACTTTCTGTAAAGCTGCTTTGAGGACAATATGTATTGTGAAAAGCGCTATACAAATAAATTTGAATTGAATTGAATTGAATTGAAAATGCATGCAGCAAATCCTTTCACAATATTGTTTTCTTCAGATATCTCAAAATTTCTCCCACACACTGGACTTGATTTTTGATAACGTATTGTCGACAACTTTACAATCTCCTAGCTATTCTTTTCTTCAACTCTTCAGCATCCATCTCGCCGACTGCAAGCAGATCGCGCACGCGGTTATGACGTTTTTTTGGATTTTAACCCCCTGGGGGTTATACCAGCTCGCGTTTTTCCTTATCAGTGCAATAGAGACTCTTAATACTCTGTTGACTTTGATCTTCCATACACGTTTCATACATCAATTGATCCTGTTAAGTGTGTATTATTTTTGTGTATACTCACAATAAAAACAAAGTGTTGTGCTTTTTGCCAAATAAAGAAAAATAAACATGATGCGAGTTCTGCTTGCTCTCTGTCAGTGTAGTCCATTCTGAAACGCGTCCGAAAATGAATTGTAACTCAGCGAATTCTCAGTCAAACAGGCATACAGACACACAGGCATGAAGCTTGAATTATCTTCTTTTAAATTAAGTAATTTTTATAAAAAACAATATTCACAGTTTATGTAATATGAATGAAAAGAGAGAGATGTCAGTCGTTCTCATCTCAGCTCATTAAGTTTTAATGTGACTCCGCCCACGGAGAGCGCACGCTATTCAAACGCAAATGTAAGGCGATCCATGCAAACCTGTGAACTATATATATACAAGGATAGATGTAAACAAAATCTTAAAAGGTCAAGTAAGCCTTCTCTTTAAATAATTTCATTATGCTTTATTAGTGACACATTTGGGTAGAGAATATATTCCAAATCTGAAAATACAGTATGAGAACAATTAACTGCACAATTACTAGAAATGTTTACCTTGGATATTATACAATTTGCAAGCACAATTTGTGGAAAAAACAACAACTGTGAACCAATTATATATATACACTCACCTAAAGGATTATTAGGAACACCTTACAAATACTGTGTTTGACCCCCTTTCGCCTTCAGAACTGCCTTAATTCTACGTGGCATTGATTCAACAAGGTGCTGAAAGCATTCTTTAGAAATGTTGGCCCATATTGATAGGATAGCATCTTGCAGTTGATGGAGATTTGTAGGATGCACATCCAGGGCACGAAGCTCCCGTTCCACCACATCCCAAAGATGCTCTATTGAGTTGAGATCTGTACCATTTTAGTACAGTGAACTCATTGTCATGTTCAAGAAACCAATTTGAAAAGATTCGAGCTTTGTGACATGGTGCATTATCCTGCTGGAAGTAGCCATCAGAGGATGGGTACATGGTGGTCATAAAGGGATGGACATGGTCAGAAACAATGCTCAGGTAGGCCGTGGCATTTAAATGATGCCCAATTGGCACTAAGGGGCCTAAAGTGTGCCAAGAAAACATCCCCCACACCATTACACCACCACCACCACCAGCCTGCACAGTGGTAACAAGGCATGATGGATCCATGTTCTCATTCTGTTTACGCCAAATTCTGACTCTACCATCTGAATGTCTCAACAGAAATCGAGACTCATCAGACCAGGCAACATTTTTCCAGTCTTCAACTGTCCAATTTTGGTGAGCTCGTGCAAATTGTAGCCTCTTTTTCCTATTTGTAGTGGAGATGAGTGGTACCCGGTGGGGTCTTCTGCTGTTGTAGCCCATCCGCCTCAAGGTTGTGCGTGTTGTGGCTTCACAAATGCTTTGCTGCATACCTCGGTTGTAACGAGTGGTTATTTCAGTCAAAGTTGCTCTTCTATCAGCTTGACTCAGTCGGCCCATTCTCCTCTGACCTCTAGCATCAACAAGGCATTTTCGCCCACAGGACTGCCGCATACTGGATGTTTTTCCCTTTTCACACCATTCTTTGTAAACCCTAGAAATGGTTGTGCGTGAAAATCCCAGTAACTGAGCAGATTGTGAAATACTCAGACCGGCCCGTCTGGCACCAACAACCATGCCACGCTCAAAATTGCTTAAATCACCTTTCTTTCCCATTCTGACATTCAGTTTGGAGTTCAGGAGATTGTCTTGACCAGGACCACACCCCTAAATGCATTGAAGCAACTGCCATGTGATTGGTTGATTAGATAATTGCATTAATGAGAAATTGAACAGGTGTTCCTAGTAATCCTTTAGGTGAGTGTATTTGTCCTTGCATTCTTTCTCGTGGCTCAGTGACACACCTGAATGAAAGGCTAATTAATTATGCAGCCTCATTATGCAGGCCCCATTGTCTCCTCAGGTGTGAATCACGCCCACCCGCATATTGCCTTTCCAAACAAAAAGTGTGTTACAAAATTTAAATCAATGTATTGTTTTATGTGAATGGTTAGGTAGGATGATTTTCACATCATTTTGAAGAAAAAACTCTTGGTGACAAAATGCATTATTCAGAAGTCTTATTGACACATATATAGTATGTGTTTTGTGGCCTTATTTCAGAAATTTTAGTTTTTAGTTTTTTCAATAACCATACATAAACATTATTTTCTCAAAAATACATACATGTTGCTCACATATTATGATAGCCCTGTTTGTGCTAAATAGAGTGTTATTACACCTTTGCCATTAATATGTTTATAAGCAACTGAAAAAAAGCACAAATGTTAAGGGCATGTCAGAACATCTCAAGGACCCCAAAAACACCTCAGACCCCAGAGGGTTAAATTATTTTATCAACTTGAAATACAGGCATATTTTTGTAGATGTTTTCCTAAAAATATGCATATATTTTTACGTTTGCACGTGATTGTTTTAAACCCGTGTTTCCTCCGTGTCCGACCCGCACCCGTATCCGAGTTGAATATTTCTCACCCGTTTGAGCAAAATTTGCGGGTCACCCGTCGGGTACCCGAACCCGTGCAGGTCTCTAAACTGATATATTTTTGATTTTGGCAGATCAGCGCCTCCCACAGCAATCACATCATCAGTGCAGCTCCTCCCACAGCAATCACATCATAGGTGAAGCTCCTCCTACAACAATTACATCATCAGTGAAGCTCCTCCCACAGCAATCACATCATAGGTGAAGCTCCTCCTACAACAATTACATCATCAGTGAAGCTCCTCCCACAGCAATTCTCCAATAAATGCTGTAAATTCCCATCAGCTACAAGTGAAGACGAGCATCAGGAAGAGCTGAAATCTGCAAAGACTGAGTTTATTAAAGAGGACAGTGAGAACATGAGTGATCCAGAATCCTGCAGAATGAAACACACTGAAGATCCTGAAGAACAAAGAGGTTGGTGTTTATTCTTCATTCATTCATGATGCTGAAAAACATTCATGTTAGAAACATTCATCACTTCATCACTTTTAGATATGCAGTTAAACTTTTGTTTGCTGCTAATTTAGCAAAATGTCAGACATCTTCTAATATAGTTTACAACATTGTGTTTAAATACAGTGTATATATTTTAGATTATTATTTGGCTGACAGAATTGTAATTAAATTACTTTGTGCACCGATAAGACAGAGCATGCAGAAAACCTTCTACCACAACATTGGATTCAGACGTTGGGAGAATTGTTTTACCTTGTTAAAAAGAGATTTGCACACCACTAGGCACTATTGTATAAATGTTAATATTACATTAAGTAATTGTGTCATTAATCAAATGTGACCCGATCTGGCGAAATGAGTCGGAAGTCGCAACGTTCCATTTTAAGATATGGGCCGTTTATGTGGAAAAACAATGAAATAATAGATTTTTTTTATTATTATTGTTATTGCTAAATTTCAAAGAACAGACATTCAAAAATAATCTCCTAAAGTTTAGTAGTCCAGATAATTGAGAAAAGGTATTTAAATGACTATTAAAGTTTACAAAGTTTTACTAAATTCGCTGGAAATGAATAATGCTTTTCTCAACTCCTCTAGAGCATTTCCCGGGAATCCCCTCAAACGTCTCTGCTTTCCAAATATGGTGTTACACGTTGTATAGAACCAATCATAAAGCTTAGAAATGTACACAAACGCTGATCATTTGTCAATGGGAAGCCCCGTTTCGACTGACCGGCACGCGATTGGTCCAGTGATCCTCCTGTCAGACTCGTAGCGCTATGTGTAAACAAGCTAGCAGATCTCCTCAGAAAGATTAAATATTATTAATTTGAGAAATGTCGCTGTCAAAAGAGAGCAAAGTCGCCAAAAAGTCGCCAAAAGCGTTGAACTCACTGGAGGCTTCTAACCTAAGCTCTGCTGCTGGTCATCAAGAGTGGCTAAGGCTAGTCAGTGATTGTTTTGGATCTGGAGACGTGTCATCCTCTGATGACAGAGACAGCCCTGTGGTATTTATCGTGTATGGATGTGAGTGAGTGCAATTATTCTGTGAGTGTATTTATCTGCAAGGAGAATCCATTACAATGTGTTTGATTTATTTTAACCCAATATTTAACTGTTGGTATCTCCGTTATGAATATGTTACACTGTTATTGCCATCTAGCCTACACAAAGATATGATTGCATAGGCTAACATTATTTGTTCTCTGTTTCCTTGTCTCTCTGCCTCTCTCTCTCTCTCTCTCTCTCTCTCTCTCTCTCTCTCTCTCTCACACACACACACACACACACACACACACACACACACACACACACACACACACACACACACACACACACACACCCCCTCTCTCAAGCAAAACTGTAGCACCTCTGTTCAATCTTTCTGATTTTAGTAAATGTTTGTAAAAGTGCCTTTTAAATTATTTATTCAAATAAAAAATTTAAAATAATTTGAGCTTCAGCCTGGCATAATACCATATATTAATCTCTTAATGTCTTTGGTCAAATTAAGCTGTACAATAAATAGTTCATCCCTTTAAATGCAATGGATTTTGAAAGATATCAACAAAAAACGGGCAAAAAACTTTAAAAGCGATTTTCTCAGGTTTTCAATTGGAAAAAGAGGGCAGACGACCATAATTCAAATGTGTATATCTTTACAACCATTCAAGGTATGACTTTGACTAGGATATCAGTTGAAAGCTTATGGTCTCCTCTTTCCATTAATACCAAAATCTCAATTTTGAAGTTTGGGTCACTGTGACTCATTTTGCTGGATCAGGTCACAAATATATTTAATATTTCTCACTTCAGAAATGTGATTTGTGCCTATAATGTCTTGAAAAATAATAATTGAAATATCAATGTACCTCATTTATGCAATTAGTGAATGAAACCAACACCAGATATATCATAATATTTTATAGCAATTGTCTTCTAGTACTTTCTGCTATTACATCACGGCTCACTTTCATATTTCTCTCTTTGAATTATTGATGTGCTGAAAATTAAATTAAACCTTTTTCTTTTATGTCAGACCCGATGGAAGTGAAGGAGGAGAGTGAAGAACTGAGTGAAGTGAAGGAGGAGAGTGAAGAACTGAGTGAAGTGAAGGAGGAGAGAGAAGAACTGAGTGAAGTGAAGAAGGAACATCATGTCAAACCTGGAGAAAAACCTTTGAGTCGCTCAAAGACTAAAAATACATTTTTAAAGAAAAGAAGAGCCAAGAAATCTACAACCTGCACTCAGTGTGGAAAGAGTTTATCAACCAAACAAAGTATTGAGATTCACATGAGAGTTCACACTGGAGAGAAGCCGTTTAAGTGTGATCAATGTGGGAAGAGTTTCGCACAATCATCAAACTTTGATGTTCACATGAGAGTTCACACTGGAGAGAGACCGTTCACATGTGATCAATGCGGGAAGAGTTTCGCACAATCATCAAACCTTGATGTTCACATGAGAGTTCACACTGGAGAGAGGCCGTTCACATGTGATCAATGCGGGAAGAGTTTTGTTCAAAAAACACATCTGACCGAACACAAGACGATCCACACTGGAGAAAAGCCACATATGTGTGTTCAGTGTGGAAACAGTTTCACAACTAAAAAAAATCTTGATGTTCACAAGAGAGTTCATACTGGAGTTAAGCCGTTCACATGTGATCAATGCGACAAAACTTTTCTTAGGGCATCACACCTGAAGACACACCTGAGAGTTCATACGAAGGAGAAGCCGCATTCATGTTCTGTGTGTGGAAAGAGTTTTTCACTGCTGCAAAATTTACAAAGACATGAGAAAATACACACTGGTGTGAGAGAGTACATGTGCTTTGAGTGTGAGAAGACTTTTACTACAGCTGAACATTTAAAACTACACCAGAGAATTCACACTGGAGAAAAACCTTACAAGTGTTCACACTGTGACGACGAGATTCAGTCGATCAGAAAGTTTGAAAACACATGAGAGGATCCACACTGGAGAAAAACCACACGTGTGTTCACTGCAGAACTAGTTTCAGACACAAATCATCTCTTAAGCTTCACATGAGAGTTCACACTGGGAAGAAGCGGCTCAGGCTTTCTCTCTAAAATCACATCTTCTCATTCTGAAGAAAGACCATTTAACTGTGATCAGTGCGGTTCTGAAGACAGTCCTGAAGAAACACCTGAAGATTCACACAAAGGAGAAGATTCATTAGTAATATTACAGCAGAAAAGACACAGCGGTGTGTGTTTCAGTGCTGAAGTCCTTTACTACAGATGATGAACTGAAAGAGTGCCAGAAAATTCACATTGGAAAAACATTTTGAAGGCAAAGTTCAGGAGCTGAAGAAGAGGCCATAACACTTTTAAGAGAGACATGAATCTGATAATAAATGTTTAACTCGTTCTTCATTATTTTTCATCAGAACATCTAGTTTATCTTCCACTTCTACTCTTCCATGCAAATACAAGATAAACTTGCATGTATCTTTGAAATTGGACACTTTTCTTCTTCTCTTGAGATGCTTTGGCTCTTGTAAGTCAGTAAAGAGAGAGATCTGTCTCATTCACTTTCATTTAATGTTTGTATTTGCTTCATGTAATTATTGATTAAACTCTTTACTCATTTTATCTAAATTGTATTGTCCATTTTTATTTTCTGCTGATTCTGTTTGAATCAAGAATGTTTTTTATTTCTGAAAGCCACAAAGCCTTGTTTGCTTATTGTGCTTTCCATGTGTGTCGAGTGCCGTCAAGATTACTCTGGTGCTGTCCACTTGCCGCGAGACTCCGCCCACACACTGTTCTGATTGGCTGTGGGTTTTGATTGATTTTGACGCATCTCGCAGTCGCGTTGTGTCTAGTGTGGACAGACAAATTATTTGTCGCTGGAATCTTATCGCACCGCGTCTGGTTAGGACACGGTGTAAAGTTTTTATGATCACATGAGAGGTCAGCGGGGGTTAATGGGACATTTGCCCGCTATAGTGGGTAATCGGACAAATAGTGGGTCCGTGGGATGGTGGCGTGGGTTGGGACCGGTCAGCGGGGGTCAAGGATCCCCCAGGAAAGAGAACTCCATTCACCTAATGGGAGAATGGACATATAGTTGGTTTTTGTGACTTAGTTGCCCTTAGTTACCCCATGTACCAGTGTAAAAGGCTCTACAGACGGGTGGCTTTTTAGCTCAGTGTTGCCCCCTATAGGTGTCTGAATACCCCCAATGCCCATTAAATAAGTCAAGTCAAGTATATTTGTATAGTGCTTTTCACAATACAGATTGTATCAAAGCAGCTTCATAGTATTAAATTTAAATAATACAACAAGGTTTGTTTCTAGTGGAATTTATTGATTGATAAAATTTAATTAAATATCCCCAAAATATCCCCAGCTGAGCAAGCCAAAGGCAACAGTGGCAAGGAACCGAAAAACTCCATCAGGTGACCTAATGGAGAAAAAAAAACCTTGGGAGAACCCAGGCTCAGTCGGGGGCCAGTTCTCCTCTGGCGTTTATGAACTAGAGGCCGGATTTAACTGTAAGATTAAAATATTATATGAATGCCTGGCTGAAGAGATGCGTCTTTAATCTAGTTTTAAACTGGGAGAGCGAGTCTGAGCAACGAACAGTATCAGGAAGGCTATTCCAGAGTTTTGGAGCTAAATAGGGGTGTGACGATAACCGCATCACCGCAATATCGCATTAATAAGATTAACCGCACATGATTTTTTTTTTATTTTTATTTTTTTTGCTGAAAGTTACAGGACTGCATATGGTGTGTGATTTGAACTATAAACACATTAATCTTTGCTTATAATTTACTTTTTTTTCCCGTGAGTCCTATGTTCAAGGGCTTCTGGAGGAAAAAAAACACTTCCTGCGCAAGGGAGGGACAGTCCATTAAACATTTGGGGGATTTTTTGTGTGTGTGTGTGTGTCTGATTATTAATTAACTGCTAGGTTTCAGTACTTGTGATGTTTACAGATAATGTTAAATTAAATACACACAAACACAGGCATAAAAGACAATAGCATAACGTAAACAGTTGGAGTTAGATTTTAATTGCAAGTAGCTATCACTTGCAATAACGGGCAATAACCATTGACAGCGCTAGCCGAATGAGTGACATTATTCAAAAAAATGGCCACGAATTTAGTGTCTAAACCAAATACTGTGTCGCCTATTTGGGCACACTTTGGCTTTGAGGCAGATGACAAGGGACAGCTGGTGAATTTGGACAAGGCAGTATGCCGTATTTGTCACACAAAAGTATCCGTCTCGCGAGGAAATACAACTAATTTAAGATCACATCTTAGAACTAACCATTCTGTGGCGTTTGCCGGACTTGGGAGCAGTACACCAACCTTAGCTACAACCTTAGGCCAGCAGCGACAGTTGGGAGTCTGCGAGGCCTTTGCGAGAGGTGCGAAGTACCAAAGAGGCAGTGATCAGTGGCGAGCACTTACTGATAGCGTGACTCGTTATTTGGTTGAAGAAATGGTGCCATTCCGTACCGTTGAGAAGCCAGCGTTCAAAGCCATGCTACAGACATTTGATAAGCAATATGTACTTCCTGACCGAAAGTACTTTTCTCAAACAGCGATCCCTGAAAAGTATCTGTCAGTGAAGGACGGCATAATACAGGACTTAAAAGACATTGCTCATTTCTCAGTGACAACTGATATGTGGTCAAGCGTAAACATGATGCCATACATGAGCCTGACCATACACTATCTCAGCGCAAACTGGGAACTAAAATCGAAGTGCCTGGAGACTGTGTTCACGCCAGAAAGCCACACGAGTGACAACCTGGCGGAAGCCCTCAGGTCCTCCTTCCAAGAGTGGTCCCTGGACGAGAGGAAACTGGTCTGTATTACCACAGACAATGGGGCAGATATTGTGGCTGCGGTGCGAAAACTTGGCTGGACATGGCTTAATTGCTTTGGCCATAATCTACATTTAGCCGTCACAAATGCGATGAAGTCAGAAAAGGACCGCACTGCCCGAGCCATGGGTGTGTGCAGAAATTTGGTGACCGCTGTCTCCCAGAGCTGGCAGAAGAAGAAAAAGCTCCAGAGAGAGCAAGTCGAGCACAACCTGCCCCAACACTGCTTAGTTCTGGTGAGTTGTGCTAAACTTCGATTCTTATTTCTTTAGACGTTGTTTTTCAGATAACAGTCCGTGGACTGGGTTAACCGCCAAATCGCGATTTTTGTTGCTTCATCACCGCGGTAAGAAAATATCCCATACCGTCACAGCCCTAGAGCTAAATGTGAAAATGCTCTCCCTCCTTTGGTGGATCTGGATATCCTAGGTATGACCAAAAGCCTCGAATTTAGTGATCTTAAAGAGCGCGATGGATTATAGGGCGATAGAAGATCCGTTAAATAGACTGGAGCTAAGCCGTTTAGGGCTTTATAAGTCAGTAGCAATACCTTGTAATTAATACGGAACTTTATAGGTAACCAATGTAGAGATGATAAAATCGGTGTTATATGATCATATTTTCTTGATCTAACAGGCATCTGTCATCCCAATTCTCCCTTCGAACACCTCCAAATCATTATGTGTCCAATGGCAGCTTATATTTTGGGCGTTTGTCCACGAACCTCCTATATGTACTTCCACAGCTTTTCAGTATGATTAATGTCTGGAGACTGGCTAGGCCACTCCAAGACCTTAATGTGCTTCTTCTTGAGCCACTCCTTTGTTCCCTTAGCTGTGTGATTTGGTCATTGTCATGCTGGAAGACCCATCCACGAGGGAAGGAGGTTCTCGTCCAAGATTTGATGATAGCCCATCAATACAGTGAAGTGGTCCTGTACCCTTAGCAGAGAAATAGCCCCAAAGCATAATGTTTCCACCTCCATGCTTGACTGTAGGGATGGTGTTCTTGGGGTCATAGTAAGCATTTCTCTTCCTCCAAACACTACGAGTTGAGTTGATGCCAAAGAGCTTGATTTTGGTCTCCTCTGACCACAGCACTTTCTCCCAATCCTTCTCTGAATCATTAGATGTTCATTGGCAAACTTTAGACTAGAGTTCTACTCGGAGCATCCGAGGTTCGGGTTCGGGTCTATATTTTAAATTGTCAGCAGGGTCCGGGTCGGGTCCCAATCTATTACTTCTGGTCCCGGGTCTGTTAACATTGTGTGTAATGTACCCGAGTCGATCGGACTTGTAGAATACCGGGCTGTGATCAGAGTCAGTCAGCACTGCTTGTGTGTTTGTTGTCACTTGCAACTTGTAAGATTAGGATAAGAAAAGTGTGAGCAAGGAAATAACTTTTACTAATAACTAATTGCGCTAAAAAGCTCTTCAGGTTGCTCGAATGTGCAGTCTCAAGCGCGTCATGTTTCTATGACAACCAGAGCGGCACTTATTCTGCCAAGACGTGCTTTACAATTCTCCAAACACTTCTTTACTACTGTTTCCCATTTTTACAAAAATATGAATGAACCGTCTTGTTCAATCCTAAATTTTTGGTGGTCAGATTTGGCGCAGAGAGCACTGGGATTATAGCAAATAAATAATGCTAACGTAGCAGCCATGGCACTGATCGAGGAATCGTTATTATAGTTAAAAAGGGCAAATAGTCAAAGTTATTATGCAAGTTAAATCAAGTCAAAATGCAAATATGCAAAGTCACATTTGTCATCCGTCAGCGTGACATCAAGTGGACTTTTTAAGCTGAAATAATGAGTGTATTAAGCTTGGAATAACGAGAGGAATAACATGGATAACTTTCTTGTCTGAGGATTGTAATGCATCACAGTCAGTCAGGTACAAGGAAGAGAGACGAAATGACGGCTATTAAAATCAGGTAAGACAAAAATAAAACATTTTCTCAATTCGTGTGGAATATGTGACATTCGGGTCCAGCCGTGTCTGTGTCTTCCCGTCGTGTTCGGGTCCAGCTTTCAAATAATAGACGGGTCCAGGTCGGGTCCAGGTCGGGTCCGGGTAGCACATGTATTGCATTTCTCGGATCTACACGGGCCGGGTCCAGCCTTTGAAATAAGAGACGGGTCCAAGTCGGTTCAGTGTAGCACATTACGGGTCTTTTCGGGTTCGGGCACTATATTAGTTTAGCTAACGCTAACATATTTCATAATTAGTTTTTGTACTAATTTCTATAGGCTACTTGAAAGAGATAAGCACATGGTCTTATTTCTATTTTTTTTTCAGCACATGTATTAAGAGTTACCGAACAATAATAATAATGCAACAAATAAGGAGATTGTTTTATTTATTTTACTCAGGTTTGTTAAAAGCGTGCTTAAATGAGGTTAGTTCGTTTGCGCAACCATGTATTTGCTATAACAATGAAAATATTTGAAAACCAGTTAAAATCAAGTAATGATGCAATCCTTTAAATCTTAACTTTTGAGTGTAGCAGAATTAAATGGATATAAAATTATTATCATGTCACATGTGACATTGTATTTAATGTGACAGAAAAAAAAAAGACCGTAACACCAGTGACATAATGAATCACCAACATTATTCTTCAACTATAATTAAGTAGATGAGACCAAATTTTTACATTTGGCATAAATCTAAATGAATGAGCTTTGAATAAAGTTTATCTATAAATGGGAGTCACCAGTGACAATTTTCATGAAAAATTCATTTTACAAAATGGCTGCTGCAAGGTATCAAACCACATGTTGTCAATCATCTTATACTAACTAAATTAAGTAGTTTAATCCATTTGTATTGTAGTTTTTTACAATTCCCCAACAATAAAGTAGGCCATACCAGTGACTTTAACTAAAATCTTCATATGAAATCATGAGATAAATGAGAAGATTTCTTATAACTGAAAAGAGCCAGTGGATCTACCATGGGCTTTTCTTCATAGATATTCAGGAAATTGAAGGAAGGAAGTCAAGTGATGTCATCATTGTGATTTTTATTTCAAAATAAGAGATTTTTGTTTAACGGTAACTCCAGTGACACAACTCCAGGGGACCACTACTTTCATAATTTTTTTTTTTTATATTTATTCTGCATTTTGTTGTTTTATATCATTTACATAATATATTTGAAAGTTATGTATTCATGATTGTATTTTAAATGGTGTAAAAACCTGTTATTGACCTCAAAATAAAACATTTTCCATCTGTACATGACTGTGGGGATGAGCACTTCTGTGGTGCTTGGAATTCTACATAATAAAAATCAAATATTGCCACATTGATGGCTCAAGGTGGTGTAATTGTTCAAATAAAATATTGTTTTATTTTAAAATGTAAAAAAAATAAATAACTCTAAAGTGTTTTTTAAGTCTAATATTTCAGCAAAGGCTATAGGGACAGGAAAATGGACATTTCCGTAGAATGACCCAAATCCTACCTGTTGCCTTTCACCATCCACTTATTTAGCTGCTGTCGCCTCAGTTGACATGCCATCTCATTTTCCCTCTTTCTGTTTCTATTTTTAGCCTCCGACAGCTTTATTGCTTTATCCGTCTTTTTCGTCGTCTTTTTTTCTCTCACTCACTACTCGTACCTGCTCGCTCAGCGCTCATGGCGCCCCCGCCCGCTCGCAATATTACTCTATAGATGTCAAGATTCTATGATGGGATCTTATGAGGACGCTTAGTCTAGCCTGTTAGTCATCTTAAATGTTATATAACATTGAGGAAATGCAGAAATGATTTAGAATTGTACAAAAGCTACATACAGAAAAAAAAAAAAAATTTTTTTTTAAAAATCTCGCTTTGGCGCTCCCCTGGTGCTGTGCCCCTATGCGCCGCATATAGTGCATACCCACTTTTTGCGCCACTGCCAGGCATGGCTTACTAGTAAAGCAAGGCAAGTTGATTTGTATTACTTATTTATTTGTTTGGTACATTTCCTATTCAGGCTGTACTCTTAAAGACAAAGTCAACCATAAATATGTCTGCAATGAGGTAGTTAAAGGGTTAGTTCACCCAAAAATGAAAATTGTCATTAATGACTCACCCACGTCACTCCAAACCCGTAAGACCTCTGTTTCTCTTCTGAAGACATCTTAACCTTATATTAATTAAAATTAATATAAAAAATAAAGTTAAAATGCAATGCATTTAAGAACCATATTCTACACTTTTAGAACATAAAAAGAGGGAGCCCACCGGATGACTCTGATGACATACCTTCCCTCCCATAATTCCTATTCTGCAACATCAAAATATCTGCAAATGTCAAGATCAAGGATTCAAGGATTTAATTGGTACATGCTCTCACATAAAGGAGATTTACATCTTGTCCTGTGTTTAAAAACTTTCAGTCACATCACTTGATGTCAGTGGGACAAAGTATGGAAGACTGTTTCCATCACGGTTATATAACAAAAATATGCAAGTCACAATAATGATAAATGTTGTCAGAATTATGACTTAGTATCTTATAATAAACTTTCACATAATAATGCGACACCTTCTTGCAATAAGATACCTTCCCATTATAAAAACATACAGTAAATCCCATAATAATCAGCTACATCATATTAATGACTCATAATAAACTCATAATAAAAGATAATTTCTCATAATCAAATACTTTCTTGATACTTTCTCATAATTGTCACGGCTTGAAGTAAGGATGACGAATATGAAGGTAGTAAGAAACACTTTCTTTACAGTTTTTTTTTCGATTGCTAAACGACAGTGAGCACAACTGAAGCTACATGTGCAAAACTCTAACTACAGTCTGCACTACCAACAGTCACCTGAGCTAAACAGTTCACATCACCTGCCAAACTCACTCCAAGCAACACAACTCTTAACACATGGCTCAAAGCAGGCTCAGTGCAGCCAAACACTATGCACAACCCTCACGGAGATAACACACACTGTCACTCAGAACACACTGAGAGGAAAAACACTACACACAACCCTCACTGAGATAACACACACCGTCACTCAGAACACACTGAGAGGAAAAACACTACACACAACCCTCACTGAGATAACACACACTGTCACTCAGAACACACTGAGAGGAAAAACACTACACACAACCCTCACTGAGATAACACACACCGTCACTCAGAACACACTGAGAGGAAAAACACTAGCATCAAACACACCAATACAGAAAATACTAACTTTAAATTTTTACAGTTTGAACTATTTCAGTGACTTCATACAAAATGTAATATTTTCTTCAAAGAAAAGAGTGACATTCTTTCACATGATTTATTGACATTTTTAGAACATAATTCTTTAAGGTAAATGAAAATTAGCAGTTTGCTTCAATAGTCTGTAGTAATTTATGGAATTACAGTAATGAGGAAAAAAAAGGTAGAAAATAAAAGTACATACTGTAATTCAAACAAATAATTGAGGGGCTAATCCTGCCTCTCTTCATCAACATCACATCTAATGTTCTCTCTTGCCATGCACCTGGGGAAGAACCTTCTGGAGTGCCTTATCCATCCCTGGCTTTCTAAACTCTACCTATATATGTGTGTGTGTGTGTGTGTGTGTGTGTGTGTGTGTGTGTGTGTGTGTGTGTGTGTGTGTGTGTGTGTGTGTGTGTGTGTGTGTGTGTTCACTAACAAGTCTAAAACAAGACCCCTGCTTAGCCTTTCAGCTGAAACTGCAATCAGTGTTTGAAAGGCACAAGGCTGAAATCTATTCTGTTTTGAATGTGTGGTTCACAGTTTTGACAGCAGTGTGTTAGCATTTACACAACGTGCTGTAAATCCACAGTGTTGTGCAGGTTGTGGTTAAAGTCATGGGATAAGTGTGTAGAGTTTTGAAAACTGTGTTCAAGCAATGAAAAACGAACTAGAGTTTGGTCCACATGAACTGCTGCTGTGCAGACTGTAGTTAGAGTTTTGCACATGTGACTCCAGTTGTGTCCACTGTCGTTTAGCAATCGAAAAAAACCTGTAATAATATAAACTCAGGATATACAGGAACGGGTGAGGCAGCGTGTGAAACACGAACAATACCGGACACTGAACTGAAGACAGGCAGAACTTAGATACATGGTGATGATTATCGCAAACGACAGGCGGCTGTGAGGAAGGTGATCAGTGTACATGGTAACAGATTAGTGGCGGGAAACACAAGTGAGAAATGAAAACAAACTGAAAGTCTAATAACAGAACATAATGGTGACAATCATGATGCACATCTCGTAATGAGAAACTTTCTAGTAATGACTTGATATCTCAATGATTTTTTTGTAATAATGAGATAGCTTCTCAAAATGATGACTTAATATCTCATAATAATTAAAAACTTTATTGTAATAACTTAACATTACATAATAACGAGATGCTTTCTCATAATAAGGACTAAACATCTCATAATGAGAAATGTTCTAACAATAATGAAATACTTTCTTGTAATGAGAATTTTTCGTAATAATGAGATACTTTCTCATAATTATAACTCAATATCTCATAATAATGTAAAAAAATGTGAAGCAGATAGCAAGCAACCACCAAGATGTCCTGTTGCTCATCATGGCTGTTAGGAAACTAACTTACACAGGAGAGACTTTAATGCTCAGCACATAAAGATTAACTACTTACTGTGATCTCAGACTGTGATTGTTTTCCATTTGAGTGAGTAAAGAACATGGATCATGGTTTCTCCACTGTATGGATCTTCATGTGTATCTTCAGGTGACTTTTAAAAGAGAAAGTTGTTCCACACTGATCACACGTGTGCGGCTTCTCTCTGATGTGGATCGTCTCATGTCTTTTCAGAGATGCTGACCGACTGAATCTCTTGTCACAGTGTGAACACTTGTAAGGTTTTTCTCCAGTGTGGATCCTCTCATGTGATTTCAGATGTCCTGACCGACTGAATCTCTTGTCACAGTGTGAACACTTGTAAGGTTTTTCTCCAGTGTGAATTATCTGGTGCAGTTTTAAACTGTCCGCTGTAATAAAAGTCTTCTCACACTCAAAGCACACGTACTCTCTCACACCAGTGTGAATTTTCTGATGTTGATGTAAATATGACAGCAGTGAAAAACTCTTTCCACACACAGAACATGAATGTAGCTTCTCCTTCATATGAACTATCAGGTGTTTCTTCAGGTGTGATGTCCTAAGAAATGTTTTTCCACATTGATCACATGTGAACGGCTTATCTCCAGTGTGGATCCTCATGTGAAGATTAAGGGATGATGAGTGTGCGAAACTTTTTCCACACTGATCGCATGCGTACGGCTTCTCTCCAGTGTGGATCATCATGTGTCTCTTAAGGCTTTTTTTATGTGTGAAGCTTTTTCCACACTGATCACACGTGACCGGTCTCTCTCCGGTGTGAACTCTCATGTGAAGCTTAAGATATTTTTTCTTTGAGAATCTCTTTTCACACTGATCACACATGAATGGTTTCTCTCCAGTGTGGATTCTCATGTGAAGATCAAGAGTTTGTTTTTCTGAGTAACTCTTTTTGCACTTATCACATGCATACGACTTTTCTCCAGTGTGTAATCTCATGTGGCGCTCAAGATTTTGTTTGGATGTGAAACTCTTTCCACACTGATTGCATGCAAATGACTTGTCTCCAGTGTGTAATCTCATGTGGCACTCAAGACTTTGTTTGGTTGTGAAACTCTTTCCACACTGATTGCATGCATATGACTTTTCTCCAGTGTGGATCTTCATGTGGACATCAAGATGTACTTTTTGTTTAAAGCTCTTTCTGCACTGATCACACGTGTGCGGTCTCTCGCCTGTATGAACTCTCATGTGAATCTGACAATTTTGTTTGCATCTGAATCTCTTTCCACACTGATCACACTTAAACGGCTTCTCGCCAGTGTGAACTCTCAGGTGATGCTCAAGACCTTGTTTACATTTGAATCTCTTTCCACACTGATCACACTTAAACGGCTTCTCTCCAGTGTGAACTCTCATGTGATGCTCAAGACCTTGTTTGCATGTGAAACTCTTTCCACACTGAGTGCAGGTTGTAGATTTCTTGGCTCTTCTTTTCTTTAAAAAAATATTTTTAGTCTTTGAGCGACTCAAAGGTTTTTCTCCAGGTTTGACATGATGTTCCTCCTTCACTTCACTCAGTTCTTCACTCTCCTCCTTCACTTCACTCAGTTCTTCACTCTCCTCCTTCACTGCACTCAGTTCTTCTCTCTCCTCCTTCACTTCACTCAGTTCTTCACTCTCCTCCTTCACTTCACTCAGTTCTTCTCTCCTCCTTCACTTCACTCAGTTCTTCACTCTCCTCCTTCACTTCACTCAGTTCTTCACTCTCCTCCTTCACTTCACTCAGTTCTTCTCTCTCCTCCTTCACTTCACTCAGTTCTTCACTCTCCTCCTTCACTTCACTCAGTTCTTCTCTCTCCTCCTTCACTTCACTCAGTTCTTCACTCTCCTCCTTCACTTCACTCAGTTCTTCACTCTCCTCCTTCACTTCACTCAGTTCTTCACTCTCCTTCACTTCACTCAGTTCTTCACTCTCCTCCTCCACTTCCATCAGGTCTGAAATCAAAGAGAAAGTTATTTTCATTTTCAATACAACAGAAATAATTCAAAGAGAGGAATATGAAGTGAAAGGACATAAAAAGAGCTCTGATGTAATAACAAAAAGTACTTTCCATTAATGAGGTACATTGATAATAAGTAAAGGTTAATGCCCAACGAGGTGTCCATTGGCAGGTTGTAATGGACGACAATGAGGCGTGAACCATCCGACGCGCAGCCGAGCCACTGATCACACCAAAGTCCATTAATACCTGCCAATGGACACCTCGAAGAGCATTAACCCGCTTATACCATGGTCACTTGCCATATAACACATTTTTAAAACATTAGTTTATATTTTAATTAGTTTTACAATCGAAATCTAGAGTTTTTACAAATAATAACTTGGTTTCCCTGGTTACACCTGACAGTGTATTTACTAGGTGTCCTCTATCACTTTTTAATGGACACCCTGCAGCCAATCAGAATCGAGTATTTACCCAGACCATGGTATAATTATTTTTAAACCATTATAGACACAAATCCCATGTTTCTGTAGCAAGAACTATTAAATATATTTGATCAATAACACAATTATCTAATGTAAAATGTAATTTATTTTACTTAAAACTATTTCATTATTACAGTCCAGTCACACTAGACTTTTAATTCCAATGACTCCCATTCATTTGCATGTGAACGTGGGGAAACCAGAAACACGAGTTTCGCTGCGTTCCAGTTCAAGTTGGAACGGCAATTCATTATTAGTCATTTATGTCATAATTTAAACAGACATTATATTATTCTATTTAACGCTTTACATTATAGTTTACTGGTTAATTTGGATTCCAGTGTCACTTAGAGTTTCACCCCGGCCAATACTGTGATCTCACGGTCACAAACTCATAAGTCTGATTATTAGTCGGAGGTTATGACTTATACTGGGCGGTAAACCGGTTTCAGTTTCGAGACGATTTGTATTTTTCATAAACTCATACCGGTGCGTTTCTGAAACAGCTGCTGTCTCTATTCAATGGCCATGAAGAGCGCTATGTAGAGTGTGTAGAGAGCGGACCGCTATTAAATACATACCCTTCTTACACTAATATTAACAACTTTATAACACAACAATAAATAACTCACAAAACTAACTCTCTTTAATACTGCAAATACCATGTAGAACATTTGATTCCCGAGATGCAGAATCACAGAATCCAGTCACTAATGGAACTTACTGTAGAAAATGGAATGTCACAGAATTGTGGGATGAATAAATCAAAAGTAGGACTGTACAAATAATCAGATATAGATACAGACTAGTGACTGTGAATATTAAAGCTCAAAAAGACTGCTGTTGAAATATGAAGTCGGTATGTTCTGCCGTGTCTGTGTGAAAGAGCGCTGCAATTTCTTCAAAAGAAACTTAAAATCGAAATTATATTTATTCTCCCCAAATCGTGCAAGCCGTAAATACCTGACATCTGAAAGACACATAGTGCACAGTTTGCATTGATTGGGATCACAGACTGGGGGAGTTCACACCTTGTTGAGGAACAGGAGGTCATTTGGATGAAAAAAAAGGAAAAAGCATCTCTAAACTCTCTTCTATTTAATTTTGGTCTGTTTCTCTGGAAATTAGAGCATTGTACCAGTCGCACTGAGACATTTCAAATGATACCAAACATGACTGTTAATTCACTAGCATTGACAGCAAACATTATACTCTGCTATGATCACTCTGAGTGAACTGAGTGAAGGGGAGAATGGGTAAAGGGACTGAAGTGGGAGAAGGAACAAATGAGAAGGAAGGACCGGAGGGAAAAAGCTTTCCTGCATCTTCGGCTGTGGGCTGTGAAACAGAAGCCTGTGTGTGTTTGTGTTGTCCACATCTCAGAAGATCAAAGTATCTGAGGTTATTTCAGCCTTAAACTGTTACTTCTGACATGATTTTCCTCTTTTAAAAACAGAGCATTTCTAAAATTGTGAAACACTCAGGAAGTGACATCATCTGAACTCTTTCTACTGCATGATGGGAGGACAAGAAAAAATCTCAGTCCATTGTCTCAGTTTTTACACAAACTGTAGCATTGACTGTATTCATCAACCCTGTTACCAAAGTTACTGTAAGAAGAATGATCTCTATAACTGTAGAACTTATATCATTTATGATAAATACAACTTAAGATATTGCTTAAGTTACACTTACAACCCTGTCAGTCATTCTGGAAATGTAATTTACTTGATACATTTTACTGTTTATTGCTTGAAAAATATAATAAAAAAAAGTGTAAACTATATTGAGAATTGTCCAACATTTATGTAACATGGTTGCAAAAACTTGCAAACCAAATATAAACCACAGCTAAAATGATACTTGATTTGATGTTGACAATCAATAAAAAAGTTTCTCAAACCTCCCTTTACTGAACATTTGTTGAAAATCTGTACCATTTCATAGTTGAACTGTTTATCTAAATCTGATGAAGTGCTTGAATGTTTCTAACATGAATGTTCTTCAGCATCATGAATGAATGAAGAATAAACACCAACCTCTTTGTTCTTCAGGATCTTCAGTGTGTTTCATTCTGCAGGGTTCTGGATCACTCATGTTCTCACTGTCCTCTTTAATAAACTCAGTCTTTGCAGATTTCAGCTCTTCTTGATGCTCTGATGCTCGTCTTCACTTGTGATGATGCGAATTTACAGCATTTATTGGAGAATTACAGTGGGAGGAGCTTCACTGATCACGTGACTACTTTGGGAGGAGCTTCACTGTCCATGTGACTGATGTAGGAGGGGCTTCACTGATGATGTAATTGCTGTGGGAGGAGCTGATCTGCCAAAATAAAAAATATCAGTTACTGAGTTTGTTTTAATAGGGTCAAAGACCAGATGTTTAATTTTAGTGTCTGATTGATATTAAATTTACAAAAGTGATTTTATTATACATAGAAAACCCAGTAAATGCAAGTGTAATGTCTCAAATACCTTTTGTGGAGACAAAATATCAGAATATAGGTGAAATAATGTTGGATCATCATTCAGTGTAACATCTGTGTGTAAAAATGAAACAACATAATTATTCTGACTTTTTTTCTGAAGAGATCATACTAAATTTCATTATTTTTTAAATTATTAAAAGCTTATTGTTGACAAAAAAAAGTGTTTTGAAGGATAGTGGGAGAAGGATAAGTATAAAGAGTATTTTGGGGCTGCACTATGATCCTAAAATACAGTGTTTGAATATGTCATACAATGATTCTTGTTCTAAATATGACTAATATATATATATATATATATATATATATATATATATATATATATATATATAGAGAGAGAGAGAGAGAGAGAGAGAGAGAGAGAGAGAGAGAGCATTTATAACTGTCTGTCTATCGTAAAGCAGTTTTTATTTTTAATTCTAACATTATTCTGTTTCTTCCTTAAAATAATGGCAGATATCTAGAAAAGTAGTAAAGAACTGTAATAAAAATAAAAAAACATTTAAAAGCATAAAAGACAGAAATAAACATACGTAACCAACAAATCCCCTCAGTCTGCTGACACCAATGAAATGAGCTTTAAGTGTCAATTTACAGGAGATCTGAAGACATCAGCATAATAAATGAGGTGAAAACAGGAACTATTGTCATGAAATAAAGAGTGTTTTCAGCAGATCTGTTAATATTGATGAGCCTCAGACTATCAACACTCATTCAACAAGCCATTCAGGATCATCAGCAGATCATCTCACTTTATTCCGAGTGTTTGCTGTTAGAAACACATTGAGTCAGGATACATGATAAAAGCCTGTTAAACTGCTCTATTTAAAGATTTTATGATAACTACATTCATTACAATAAAGTAATTAGATCATTAAAATCTGCAGAACCTGAAAACGATCATACAACTTATGTACAATATTATGTATGTGTCACAGTACATAAGTACTCCCCCCCCCCCCCCTCCACGTTTTATTACATTACATTTACCCGTTTTATGTTTTCCTATTTTGAACAACGAATGATTTAGTCTAGTATGCCCTATTCGAATGCGAGAAATAATTGTATCTTCGTTTCTATTCCTAAAAACACTTCTTCCATTTCCTACTTGTTTCTGTATACTATACATGTCTACCCTTGTTATCACTATTCCATTCGTCTTGCCATTTGTTGTTTATGAATTCTTTAATTTTACCTTTAACCTCTTTTTTGCTCAGAGTCACTTGAATATTTATCTCGTTATGTTCAGACTGATCTCATGAAATGGCGTATGTATGACACGCCAATTCGTATTTCCATTTTTGGCGTGCTATCAACACGCATAATCGCTTTTCAGCGTGTTTATCAACGCCGTTGACTTAACGTTACATTAATATATAAATATATGACCTACCCCAACCCCGTCCCTAAACCTACCCGTCACTGGGGATAATACCATTTATGAGTCTTCCCCTACCATCCTAGGAAAAAAAATATCGCTCCCCAGATGTAGATATACATTTTGCTTCGTTTTGCTCAGACATTTAACAGCGTACACGTACACGCTGAATCACTCTGACATTTAACGGCGTAGACATACACGCGGAAGATGACGGTTCGTTTCGGCGTGGACATACACGCGGATAGCTCAAAATACGTATAGATAACACGCCACTTGACTTGAAAGTGGCGTGTATGTTTACGCAAAGTCATGATGTCATGTTGTTATGTTTTACAGCTTGCTTAGCTAGTTTATCAACCACTTCATTGGCCTCCACTCCCACATGAGCAGGAACCCACAAGAACACTATTAAGCTTACACTACTTATTCTTGACAAACTTGCAAGAATCTCATATATAATGTCTTGCCTTGATGTTTTATTTCCACTTACGAGGCTTGTGATTGCTGCATAAGAATCAGAACATATTACTACTAATCTTGGTTTTACATCCTCTACCCACTGGAGTGCTACCATCATGGCAACTAATTCTGCTGCAAACACAGATGAATCTTCATCAGATGTTCATCAGATCAGATGTTCTTTTCTTAATACTTGTTTGAAACTTAGGAATATATACAGCAGCTGCTGTTCTTCCAGAGATAGGATCCTTAGAACCATCAGTATATATATGCAACCATGATGAATAAATCTGATCTAAATACAGCTGTGCAATTATTTTCTTTGGGATATCTCTCTCATTCTTGATTTTCATTTGAATTTGTAAATCAATTATTGGCATTGGAAATATCCACGGTGGTATACTGGATATTATCACAGTAGGGCTAACATCACAGTCTGCAATACCAGCTTCTTGTGCTTCTCTATGAACAATCCATCCCAAGCTTTTAATGTTTTTGTTCCCATGTTCCCAGCATTCTTCTATTACTCCCTTCACAGGATGACTCTCTTTATGGCCTTTAATATTTACCCAATAATTCAGTCTTATAATACAGTCGAAGTTTTAAAGGAGCTTCGCCAACTTCAACCTGTAGCTGCTATAGGAGATGTTCTGAACGTACCACAGCATATTCTTAAAGCTTGATTTTTAATTGCTTCAATCTTTTTGAGTATGGACTCGGTTGCAAATCCGTAAATTATACTTCCATAATCCAAACTTGATCTGATTAATATATTATATATTTTTTTCAACAATAATCTACAAGCTCCCCATATTAACTCCTATTTTACATTTATTGATCAATTGTTTAGCATGTATAGCAAATGTCAGCCTAGATTCCATCCATAAACCAAGATATTTGACTACTGAAACTTGCTCCAGTTCCTGCTTATATAACTTTAACTTAACCTCTGGTACTTTTTTCCTTTTAGTAAAACATATAACTTGAGTTTTAGCCACAGATAATCTAAAGCTCCAATTATTTGCCCATACCTCCACTTCATCTACTGCTTTTTGAATACTTTGTGATACACATTAAAATATTACGTCCTCTTTTCCATATTGCCCCGTCATCTGCAAATAATGCTCTTCCTACATCACCTTTTAAATTACAAAAAATATAATTTATCATAATATAAAATAAAATAAAAAACTGGACTGCATACACTTCCTTGTGGAGTTCCATTTTCTATCTTATATGTCTCTGAATATTCTACTCCAACCCTAACTTGAATTGTTCTTTCAATAAGGAAATCCATAATCCAATTGTATAACTTTCCTCCAATTCCCATACATTTAATTTTTATTAAAAGTCCCTCTTTCCAAAGCATATCATATGCTTTCTCGATATGGAATAACACCCCTACCAATACCTCTTTATTTGCTTGAGCTTTCCTGATATCGGCTTCTAGACTTAAAACAGCATCCATAGTATTCCGACCTGCCCTAAATCCACTCTGATATGGTGATACAAGTCCTTTAAATTCCAATATATAGTTTAATCTACGTATAATCATTTTTTCCATCAATTTACATAAATTAGAAGTTAATGCAATTGGCCTATAATTAATTGGATTAGATTTGTCCTTTCCAGGTTTGCCTATTGGTATTATAATTCCATGCTTCCATGAAGAAGGGAGCTTTCCTGCATTCCAAATCTTATTGAAAAGTTTTAAAATAATTTCCAAAGATCTATCTGATAACTGTTGAATCATTTTTCCATCCAGAAAACAGAAAAATATGAATTACCTCAACAACAGTAATTGTCGTTTCAGTTGCTGTGACAAGAATATATTTATTAGCAAAATACGTCAATCAACATTGCACGGACGAACAAATTTACATTGGCTAAACAAAGTATTTTTACTGAGAAGAACTAAAAAATACTTGAGACAACTCAAAAGTCTTACTGCATCAAATTGCCATATATTTTTGTTTACTCAACTATTTATTTTATACAGTGTACATTCATTACAATAAAGTAATTAGATCATTAAAATATGCATAAACTGAAAACAAAAACTTAAAAAAAATAAAGAGCACCACAAGCATTATTATTCAAAGTGCAATAAGTACAATATTATTTATGTATAGATTTAAAATGTCTCACTTGACTCATAGGCTCGATGTATAGTATTTAGCAGTATCTGTTGCAGTTTATTTTACCAATGTGAAGTAACTAACACATTTAATCCAAATGTGTCAAAAGACAGCAGCAACATATTCAGTAACAGTTCTCACTCCAAACATCGAGACAATCACACAAACGAACACAAAATCGCTCAGGTCTGAATGAACTCAACATATTCTCCTCATGCTCGCTGCTGCTGCACTAAATGTTTATTTCAGCAGGAAGATGCCAGAAAAGACGCACAAGTATCGTTGTGATCGATGAAAACAATACAGAAATGAGTCTGTCGCTTAACCCTCTGAGGTCTGAGCTGTTTTCTGGCCCTGGAGGTGTTCTGACATGCTCTGACATTTGTGCTTATTTCTGTTACTTGTGACATTGTCATGGCTAAAGTCTTATTACACTGTATTTAGCACAAACTCTGCTACAATAATATATCAGCAGCATGTATGTAAAAGTTTGTAGTTTTGAGATAATGACATTTATGCGTGGTTTGTGAAAATACCAAAAAAAATTGTCACTGAAATAAGGCCATGAAACCCATTCTGATTATTTCTTCACAAGACTTTTGAAAATTGTATCACGTAGCCTAGAATATTTGCTCCAAAACTATGTGAAAATCACCCTGACTGCTCATTCAGATAAGACAATATACTGATTTAAAATTTCTAAGACGTGTTTTGTGTGAGAAAGCCATATGCGAAGAGGCGTGATCATCTCATGAATATGTAAGCTTTTAACACCTGAGAAAGACAAAGACACTCCCCTAACTGCCCTATTAGGAGCGATCAGGCCCTGTCATTCAGAGCAACCTTGCACAAAGAATGAGGAGATTTAAAAAAGAATGGCTTTTAGATTGTTTGGATTTATTTACAACACAACATAATCCAAAAATACACAACAAATGACAAAAGAGCACATTGAAAACAATGATCCAAAGACAGAGACCTTTGTGCCATTCATAAAAACATTGTACATGTACAGGTATGTATGTATACCTTTCATTTCCAAGGTGTTTGATTTTCACTTTACCATGTTCATGTACAGAGACTCATGTGAATGTTGAAGTCAGCAGGACTCAGTTGCATCTGGTCCCTGAAAGAAAAGAAAAAAAAGTGAACATACTGGTATCAAGAGAAACTAGGCCTGCACGATTTTGGGAATAAATTTTAGATTTTTCTGGTTAAAATTGCTTTTTAAAATTCACAGAATACACACACACAAATGTTTCCAACAATATATAATATAATGAACACCATGTTTGTTGTGCCCTATGTGCAGTACTGCATAAAACAATAATAACAATAACCTATAGCAGCCTATAAATCTTCCAAAAGATTTCAGTAACAATGCTAGAGAAAAATATATTGATTATCTTATGTTACTTCAAATGTTTCCATTCGTTATGATGATATGAAATGAGATAATAGTAAAAACATAAAGCCTAATGTTTGGTGCATTTTTCCTTTCAAACGCGACCGCGCTCCAAAATATGATACATTCAAACGCGATCGCGCTCCAAAATATGATACATTCAAACGCGATCGTGCTCCAAAATATGATACATTCAAACCCACAGCGCGCTCCAAAATATGATACATTCAAACGCGATCGCGCTCCAAAATATGATACATTCAAATGCGATCGCGCTCCAAAATATTAAACATTATGGTTATACATATCTATGTTTGAGCAGATATCCACAAACAGTATTTAACAGTAAACACGGGTCTAAATAGTATAATATTCACCATATATCTAGCAACAGTTCAACTGCAATGTGAAGTTTATGCAACAATACCATAAACTAATAAGTAAGAATTTCTTACCTTACATCTTTCTTGTCTTCAAATCGCGTTCTTCTTCTTCTGGGGTAAATCCAATGTAAGCTCAGACGTGTCTTCCAAACTCGACGAAAAGCAGAGACTTGTGAAGTTTTTTGGTGTTTTGTGTTTGAGGTAACGAGGGCGTTCGCGTTCCATGTGGACGATTTGCATGTGAATCACTTTTGCGCGAGTGGGCGTGGTCGAATTAAAAGTAATTAGCAAGCGTTTGAGATACTGGACATCCTGTTGGTTTTATACAAATTACTTAAACAGAGAATATTTGTTTTCAGTTTGAATCCGATCATTTAAAAGTACACACTTAAATGTGTAAAAAGGTATTTGGCTCATAAATGTGTGACAAGTATTCGCTGAGTTTTGTTTCAGTTTATAGACGTGCTCAAGAAAATTTTTTTTACCGCGATGGAGAGGCAGAACGCACACCCTGTTTATTTTCTTTATTTTACAAAAATACAATGTTTTGATTTGATTGTAAGTGGACACATACAAAAGTAGAAATATCACAGATTTTTTTTTATATTTCTTTTTTCTGTATGACCATAAATGACGGAGTAATTTAAGTTTGTTGTGCTACAATGTGAAGAAAATCCAGCAAAACGCGGGGGCGCGTTTGCCGA